>JAUPFV010000003.1:92260068-92418355 GCA_036936605.1 Limnanthes douglasii subsp. nivea
TTTAACATTTTGTTTAATTTTAATTTTTTGTAAAATGCAAAAGAAATGTTGAGGTTCAACACCAAACAGATGCTAATTGGTAAATTCAATCAAGATATTCCAAAAAGAGAAAAACTCAACCAATTTTTGTAGTTTTTCAAATTCGAAGGAGAATACGGTGTTGCAGTATGGGACTCTAGACATATCTTGTTGAATTTTTTTTCAGAAGCTTATCAATGCAAGATATGGTCAAGGATTGAATGGTATCTAGGAGAATCTGATAAGAGACTTCTAAAATGCACTCCAACTTTTAACCATTAATATGAAAGTCTTTTAACTCATGTCTAGATTAGATTTGAAAATGTACCATAATTTCTCTTAAATGAAAACATAATACATACTTTAGTAGAAAATATAGGAGATCCCTTAAAGATCAAGTTTCCGGGAAAAAACAGAGCATGTTACAATTCTTGCTTCGCCTGGGTTGAAATTGACTTAACAAAAAAACTACAACACAACATCTGGGTAGGCTTTGGAGAAAATCAAGGCTACTAGCTGAGTATAAGCTACAAGGATCTTCCTAGCTATTGCAAGAACTGTCATCATTTGGGTCATGATCAAATTGTATGAACGCTCTAAAAAATACTCAGGCCAAAGATGTATCCAACACTCTTTCAGATAAAGATGAATCTCTCGCGAACGATAATAACATCAACAAACAAAGAGACAACAACAAGCACACTGTCAAATCGATCACAGTGAACATTAATAAAAAAACTGATTCAGAAACTCTAAATCATCACAACAAAGAGCACGTTATCATGTCAAATAGCCCTAAAAGAAATATTCAAAAGAATGTCAAACAAGACATCAAGACTATTGAAACAGATGATATAATTGAAGTTATCTAGTCTCTAGAATCTTGCTAGAATCTATCCTCTTCGTTGGATTATGATAATATTATTTATGGAAATGTTTCTCGTAATCAAGACAACATACGAAGTATGCCCATTACTCATATACTAAATAAAAAAGAGGTGGACAATGAATTTTAAGAAATTCTAAATAGGAAACTTAAAAGATGCAAGAGAAAATAAGTTAATTAAAAGTTTGGCTATAAAATCCTTGAAATTTTCAGGGACTAGCAGACATACTCATTGCAAATCAAGATGATCAAGCTTCTAAATTGAAACATTTTAGGCGTTTGTAATAAGTCTTCTTTGAGAAGACTCAAGTCTATCGTTGGCAATGATCAATTTAAGATGGTGGCTATTCGAGATCCTCTTATCAATTTTGGTAAACTTGGATACTATTGATTCTAAAAATTGGTTTGAAAATCTTGAATGCTAGCTATTGTAATAAAATTTGGCACTGTTGGAATGATGATTTCTCTATTAAAAATTTACTTGATCACCCTCACTGCCTTCATACTGAAATCACTCATGGTAACCTTAACAAAATTATTTTATTAACCATCATTTATGTTAAATGTTAAATGTATAATTGAAAGGAGATTTGAGATACCCTCAGAATCATCTCAGATTCTTTCAAAAATGACTAAGCATTATGTTAGGGTGGCGACCAAAATCCCACATCCCACATCAGTTAAACATGGGAAGGATCAGTGGCATATAAGTAAGAACATACCTCAATTAGTAAGAGGCCTTTTGGTATTGGACCAAATGCAAATCCGTGAGGGCCTTCGGGCTCCAAAGCGGATAATATCATATTAGTGTTGAGATTGGTTGTGTTCTTACTTATATACGGAGGCGGAATTTGCGGACCGGACCCTCATATTCCTAACACGTGGTATCAGAGCGTCGTGCCCAGACGGAACGCGATGGTGGTAATATTCTCACATGATGAACCAGCAGTCATGCTCAAGGTGAATGAACTACTTTATACATCCTAGTTCGGAGCGTCCATGACTCATCAAGCGGTGGTACTTGATTGGAGTGGATAGTGGAGCTAAGGAACAGGCACAAGATGGTCGAGTGAGTAGATGGATCTAAGTGGTACTTTGTTCGAGAGGAGGATTTGTTAGGATAACGACCAAAGTCTCACATCCCACATCGGTTAAACATGGGAAGGATCAGTGGTATATAAGTAAGAACATACCTCAACTAGTATGAGGCCTTTTGGTAGTGGACCAAATGCAAAGCCGTGAGGGCCTTCAGGTGCCAAAGCGGACAATATCATACTAGTGTTGAGATCGTGTTGTTCTTACTTATATACATAAGTTGGAATATATGAACCGAACACGCATATTCCCAACATATTACGTGATTATATCTTCTGATAAACAGTTGTGCAACTCAACCTTGTTGTTCTTACTTATGTACAGAAGTTGGAATATGTGAACATAACACGCATATTCCCAACATATTATGTGGTTATATCTTCTGATAAACAGTTAGGCTACTCAACCTACAGCTTAAACAGCTATGAAAACTTTAATGATGTTATTAGGGATTGTCACCTAAAAGATGCTGGATATGATGGATCTAAGGTTACTTGGTCAAACAATTCCAAGTGGAAGAGAGTATACAAAGTTCTCTTCAACTCTGTTTGGTGTAACGTTTTTAATGAAACTAAAGTCATTCATATGGTCAAAACAATTTCTGGCCATACTCCTTTATGCAATTCTATAAGTAGAGATAAATTAAGACTTAATTGTTATTTTAAATTTCTTAACATGTGGACTATGGAAAATGATTTTCTAAATATTGTTGAGAATAATTGGAACCATAACTTGTATTGTTTTTCTCTCTTTGTTGTCCGGCAAAATCTAAGTAGACTTAAGCATGCTCTTAAATATTGGAATAAAACTCATTTTGGTAATTTGATAAGGGGTATGATTCAGAGGATAATGTCAAAAGGCTTGAAATGAATCACCATGAGTCTAAAAACTTAGTGTCCAAAATTGAGCTCTGTAAAAGCCAATGATATCATATTTCAAACATTAAATATGGAGGAATCCTTCTAGTATCAAACATGTTGTACTAATTGGCTCAAAGATGGGGACATAAATACCAAAGTGTTCCAAAATTATGAAAAAAATTTTCAAGACTACAATAATATTTTTAGGTTGATCACTATTTTCAATTCAATACATATGAATTATAATTAATGAAAATAATTCTTCCTCCATAAGACAAGCGTTTATTCTCTCAATCCTTAATCTGATTACTAACTTTTTTCAACAGAGAGACATAGTTGCTAGCCCTATTGTTGGTGTTTAAAATGATTCCTAAAAAATCAGTAGGTAGGTAGCTAGTGTTGAAACTAGTTTGATTAACTAATGTAAGAATTCTGGTATTTAGACGGCTAGTAGGAATGGTGATCTTAGTATTGTCCCTGATGATGATTTGGCCGTAAACATCCTGGTATTTATGTAAGAAATTTCCAAGATCATTTATAATTGAGCTAACACCATTTGTAAATATAAGTAAGTCCTTAGAGAAGGACAAACATATAATTATAATAGAACTCCTAGTTGAATATTTCAGCGCCTCTATATAAAGGTCAGGGCTGAACTAATAAAGGGGTTGAACACTTTTTGATCTAACTCAATTGTGCTCTGACTTTCTCTCTATAAAACTCTCTCTCTCTCTCACTAAAACTCACATATTACTTTTTCATAAAACAACTTTTAGTAATTGAACTCACGAAATTGGCGACCTCATGGGGAAAAACTAAAAATCAGTGTCTTGCTAGTTCGCTTTCTATTTGATCTTCTTATTTTCTTGTCTGAATTCTTTCAACGAATCTTGAAAACAATCCTTCAGTTCGATCTGCAGTAAAAACATTAAGAGACGATTTGTAAAGAAATGAAAACAAACCGGATGGATCTGTTCTGATCGAGACGCAATCAGATATTGAAATGCCCATGAACCAACTCTTGGATAAAATAAATACGTTGAACAAAAAATATGAACAAAAACAACAAGGAATTCAGTCTGCGAAGCTTAAATCCGAGGTGAGGCGATTAAACGAGAAAGTTGAGATGGGAAATCAATCCGATCAATCTTGTACTGATCGACATCTTAGGAGTGAGCAGAAGAAAGCGCTCTTGGAAGCTCCAAAAGAGCGCTATTCTTCTCGAAAAGGGAAAAAACAGAAATATGTAGCCTTTAGTGACGAAGAGGTTGAAAGTTCTGCTTCAAGCTTTAAGAGGTATAAGAGTTCTTCGAAAGAGGAATCAGACAGGGAATAACCAATAAAGCATAATAAGGAACATAAATCTAAAAGAGACAACATTCCTCGTTGCTTGAGGGAATTTACTTGGTGTGAAGGAAACACCTCGAATCAATATGTTGAGACGGATTGAAATCTGTATGCAGTCATGGGGACTGAGGATCAATATGTGCAAGGTGTCGATTGGAGTAATTATCCCTGTTGACAAGTGAGATTTGATCTATAACGCTTCCAAAGCGTTTTGATATTGCTAAGGTGGAAGAGTTCGATGTGATGCAAGATCCAGATGACCACACATGATGATTTTGAAGATGACAACCGGCTTGTGTGTCGTGTTTTTTCACAGACTTTCAAAGGAACAACATTAAAATGGTATAATCGGATTCCGAGGGGATCCATCTCAAATTTCAGGGATTTTTACACTGCTTTTCGAAGGCAGTTTGTTGGAAGTAAAGAGATGAGAGAAAACGGAGATACTATCATTCATTGCAAACAAAAAGCTGGAGAAAAGTTAAAGGATTACACAAAAAGGTTTGTTTTAACCAAGGAAAGTTTGGACAATTGCGAAAAAATGTGGCAATAACAGCTTTTTGCCAAGGTTTACTGCCAGGAGATCTGGCCAATGAAACTACGAAGAAGAGAGCTCTAAAATTTGGAGCATTGATGGCTCAGGTAGAGGATCCTATCAAGGTTGAAGATTCAACCAGGGTCCAAGGTGGACCAGTTAGTACTTTAAAGAATTCGACTTAGGTGGTTAATAACCAAGGGCAATCTTCGAATGGTAATCAGCAGCCACGTTCGAATAATAATAATTTTCCACCTCAAACTGGTGGATATTCAAATCATTCTCCATCATATAATTACAATAGACTGAGGCCGAATCAGTGGATCGGGCCAGAGTACTATGCGGACTTGACAGAAAGCATGGCTGCAATTTAGGATAAGAACAAGAGCTTCGTAAATTTTAGGAAGCTAGCTCCAATAAATAGGCCAAGAAAGGAGCGGAATAACAAATATTCCAGGTATCATGAGGACATTGGACATGATACTAATGATTTCATCGTGTTGAAAAAAGAAGTTCAAATCTTGATTGAAAATGGGAAGATCTAAACTTAGGCATTGAACAGTAAATCGTCCCTCGACTATCGCGTTTGGTGGCAGATAGTCCCTTGACTTTCAAATGTCCGTTGACAGTCCCTGGACTATCGCGTTTGGATAAAGTTAGTCCACCAGATCCTCTGATCCATGAGAGGCTGCCACCTGTCACCATAGTCCCCAGATTTGTGTATGACCACTAGTCCCTTGAGTTTAGGTCAAACCAAAAATGTAGAATATTAAGGATAACTAAATTCAAAGGACTAGTGGTGATACAAAAATTTGGGGACTATGGTGACACGTGGCAGCCTCTCATGGATCAGAGGATCTGGTGGACTAACTTTATCCAAACGCGATAGTCCAGGGACTGTCAACGGACATTTGAAAGTCAAGGGACTATCTGCCACCAAACGCGATAGTCGAGGGACGATGTACTGTTCAAAGCCTCTAAACTTATGTGAAATCACACGGGAGCGGATCGAAAACTCCAGCATCGGCTTCACGACCGGCTAACCCAAATACAACAACTGAGAATTTAATGATTTTAGATTTGAAGGCTGATGAATTTGATGCCTCTTTGGAATATTTGGATAAGGATCCTGATAGGTTAATCTCGATGGATGTTGAAGAGCCGATAAATAAAAGAACGTGTGCGAGACTTGTGTGAATTTTTTGAATCGTTGGCTATTTTCGGAGGTGATTCAATGGCTGGGAACACTGATAGTTCGAGGAAGAGGCATGTTGTCAATTTGACGTTCAAATTGAAGGGAAAATGTCTACTCATTTATATGGAAAAAAGGTCATCCCTTTCATTTTATTCAACGAGGAAGATTTGCGGGAAACGGCGGGGCCACATGAAGATGCAGTAGTTATTGGTGCAGAACTGGTTGATCCTGAAAATTGACTTGTGCTTATAGATACCTGCAGTTTTGCAAATGTCCTCTTCAAAATGACTTATGACAGAATGCGAAACCCTCCTCGAATTTCTCAATTTGAGCGTATAATAATAGGGTTTACATGTGTGACAGCTCGAGTGATTGGGGAGTTCGAAGGGGAAGTGAGTTTATGAAAATAACCTTTCAAAAATAAGATCCAAGTGCTTTTTATGGTGGTGGATTGTCAAACGAGCTACAACACAATTTTTGGAAGGTCTTGGCTTTTTAGAATGTATGGGGTTGTGTCGACGGTACACCAATGTTTTAAATATATGGTTGGGGATCGTATCGGGGTTGTTCGAAGCGACTAGAAAGTAGCAAGAGAGTATTATGCCACTGGAATGTATTTGGTAGGTCCATTACGTATGGCTTCTGGAGGGTATCAGATGATCATAGTAGCGATAGATTACTTTTCAAAGTGGGTTCAAACTGAACCATTATCTGGTACAAAAGCCAAGGATATTATTAAGTTCATTCTGAATAATAATTGTTGTCGCTTTGGAGTGCCTCGAAAATCACCACATAAAATGGTCCTCAATTCAACAACAGAGAAATGAAATTTTTTTGCGCTTCGAGGGGTATCACTCAGTATTTTTATACCCTTTTTCATCCTCAAGAAAATGGTCAAGTGAAAGTGACTAATACATTTATTTTGGAACGTTTGCAGAAAAATTTAACATGTAGTGCAGGAAAATGGCCTAACTATTTGCAACAGGTGTTGTGGGCTTATCGTACAACTCATCGAGAGGTTACTCAAGCAAACACATTTTGCTCAAAGAGTCTAGTTTACCTTCTTATAGAGTAATTCAATAAATCGAAGAGGTAAATGAAGAGGAAAAAAGAACAGAATTAGATTTGATCAAAGATAAAAGAGTTAGAGCTCATTTGGAAAGATGGGCCCGAATTGGGAGGGTCCTTATATGTTGATAGAGAAAATAAATTCGGGTACGTATCGCATTTCTGATGAACAGGGAAGGATACTTCAACATCCTTGGAATATTGAACAATAAAACTATATTGGGAATGATTTTGTATTTTAAGGCTTTTTTGAATAACTCATACACTCTTTCCTACCCTATTGACCCATTGAGGTATTAATGAGGTATCATGTACATATTCGAGGTTATTAAAATCCTTTTTGGCTAATGGTTGTTTTAAATACAAGTATTTATATTATCTTGGTAACTAGTCAAAGACTGATCATCTTTGAAGTTGTTGACCAATAGTAATTGTTTTGATTCGAAGTGTTATACGTATATTAAAAGTACTGCTCGAAGAAACAATCATATTCGAGGTTCTACGTTCTCTAAACGCACTCATTTTAATCGAGGTGGTACATTCTCTAAATTCACTTATTTTATTCGCTACGTTCTCTAAACGCACTCATTTTATTGGAGGTGCTACATTCTCTAAATGCATTATTTATATTTAATGTGCTAATATTTTATAAGTGCGTTATTTTTATTTGGTAAGTTACAAATATATATGTGATGTATTTAGGAATTCGAGATCTTTATGACTTGTTTATGAAATTAAAAGTATAAACGATAAGATAAAAATTGGAAAATAAATATGCAAAAAGGAAGATTAGTTTTTCATTAAATTTGTGATGCAATCTTACAAAAAAAATTGAATGCTAAAAAATTAAGCATTCATAAAATAAGTCATCAACAACAAAATATGAATTCAAAATACAGACAAAAAGAAATGACAATTAATCATTCTCTTTGGATGAATCTCCTTCTTGTTTACTGGAATTTCCATTTTCTTCTCACTCTATCTCTTCAGAAGAATTAGTTGGAACACGGTCAAAGGCTTCAATGGGACGGTTATCAATGGGGATCAATTTCCAAAAACTTGACAGATTTTATTTTAGGAACACTGCGTGAAATTTGCGGAGCAAAGTGATACTTTGTTACTCCTCGGCATTTTTTAGTGCAGCTAAGGTGTCTACTCCACACTGAATTTTAGAACTTTGCACAACAACTTCCTTTTCATCTTCGAGTGTCTTCTTCAGTGCAGTCATATCATCAGTTAGCTTTTTATTTTCTATTTCACTCTTGTTTAGAGATTCTTGAAGAGAGGGGTATTTTTTATGTTCCTTAGATATCTTTCTTATATGTTTAGTTTTAAGTTCGTCTATCTCGGCTTGATGAGAAGTCTTGAGTCCTTTTGTTTGTTGATCATGCACATAACATAGATGACGTTTGAGTTGGATGACTCCTTTAATATACTACGACCTGTCAGCCTGAAACACATGAAATTGCTCATCGACTTGTCTACCAAATATTTTTCTCATCTTTTTCTCTGCAACAGCATCTTATTTATATCGGACCATATCTTTAGCCATGGTTTCCAAATGGCTTTGAGAAGAACTACCTTATGTGCACAATATTTTTGTTGCTGTTTCAAGGTTGGAAAAATGTTGTAGTGCAAGTAAAACTTCTTCGGATGGATCTCGGACAGGGATGAACCTTTAATATTATAAGGCATGAGAGCAGATGAGGAAGCCACGAGAATATTTAAAATTCACCATTTCAGGTAAAAGAGGAGCAGTAACTTGATGGCCAATTTATTGAAGTTGTTCTTGGATCTGTTGGACCCTCAGATCCATATCCTTGTAGAGGTCTTGAAGATCCTCTACACTAATGGGATCCTCAGGAAAGAAGTGGTCACCTCCTCTGTGATCTTCCACTGCAACTTCTCTTTGATGATCTTTCATTAAAGTTTCTCTTTGATGATCTTCTACTTCAGTTTCTTCAGCTTCGGCATAAGGTACTTTTAAGACATCTTCTTCAGAATTATTTTCTGCTATCTTAACAGTGAAGTTTTTGAAGTGCTTTTTTTTTGGAAATACTTTTCTTTCTTTTTTAAGAAGGTCCAGCCTCGACTACTACTTCGTTTGTCGAAAGGCTAACTTTAGTTTTTTTTTTCCTTTTTGTCTTAGTCTGGTTTTTTTATGGCTTCGGTTTAGTTGAAGGGCTAGCACCAGATGTACTAGATACGTTTTTTTATTTTTCGCTTTCTTTTTTAAGGGAAAATGACTATTAGATCTATTTCGCACGGGAAAAATAACTTTATTGTTAGGTGTTAACAATCTATTCACAATACGTTGTGCGTTTAGTGGCTCCATTCAAATTTCTAGGAGGTTGGCACCGAAGGAGATCCTTCACAGATGACTAGTGATGAAGTTTATACATTTAAAAGTTGAATGTAATTCATTGGCCCATTCATTTTCTGCCCAAGTGGCCAACTTGGAAAACATATCTAGTGCATCCTTCTTTCGACCATTGTACCTCCTCAAAATTCTTGTATATAGTAGCAATACATGTGAAAAATTGATCTAAGTCATAAAGATTAGAAGGAAGGATAAGAGAACTTACTGTTGCTTCTCCAAAATAAGATTGAGCTTTAAGGGGTTCTCTTCGGATATCTCTTTCACATTCTCCCAAGCTCCCAATATAAGACCAATCTTTGTTTCCATAATTTTTCAGTTTTGAGCAGATCGTCGCTAATTTTGAAATCATTAGTAAGTGCCAGATAGTAGAAAGGCAGCACCAGTCCCTTAAAAAATCCGGTCATGGCGATGAAGTCTTTAATAGAAAGAAGGGTTTGGTGTTTTTTATGTAAGGTAGAGGTTTAGAAGTTTGAAGTACTCAACTATCATCGGATCCAGCGCGAACCAAAGACCCCAATTGATGATCTTAAGATAGACCACTAATTCATCGGTTTTACAATCTAGTGAAGTTTCACCTTCTTTTGTTACTCGAAACGTTATGTTTTATGGCATTCCCCATTTCTTATTTAGTTGACCAACTTGAGCTTCACTATTAATAGATATATGGCACCTTTCTTAGTGCCATGATGTATTCGGGAAGAAGCGATTTTAAATTTACCGTTATTGAGGCAGCAACATCCTCGGGAATTTCAACTGGAGCCTTTTTTTCTTCTTCTTTCTCAACTGTTCCTTGCTTTGAAGTGTCGTCATCTGTATCAGATGCGACGCTACTTTTTTTATCCTCGACGTTAGACATAGTTGCCTTTGAATTAGCTTATTCTTAAGAAGCTTCGTCTATGAGTCGAAGAGAATTTGGGTTCGACGCCGAAATTTCTTTTGGTGTATCTGAGGGAGTTTGTTGTAAATCCACGTTGGTTTCAACAATATCCCTTAAGGGAGGAGATGGTGTTGTAAGGTTATTGGTGATGTTTTGTGAAGTATTGTCAGCTTTGACATCTCCCATAGCTATGAATTCTTTCTTTTTAATAGGAAAACTTGGGGAGAGATGACCTTTTGGATGAATTCGAGGAGTTACCTTACGTGATGTTCGAGGTAGATTAAAGTTAATGAGTGATAAATCATTTTCTGATCTTCTGTGAGTGTATGTGATTTTTGTTACTTTGCAATGTTTTTGAAGAGAAGAATTTTGATGCACTGAATGTGAAGAATTTGTTGGTAAAAGTTGTTGAAGTTATGATGGTGAAGACGACTGTCAAGGAGATTTCAGTGAATGGATATTTTCTGGATGGGATGAACTTGGAAACTCAGGGGAAATCTGAGAGGTTGAAATTACCGTAAACCGATTGAGGAGAATTGTTTATTACACCAGCAGCTTTGTATTCAGCAGCCCTCTCGCTGATGCACAAGTAACCGTAAAAAGCTAAAAATGGGTTTTTTTAGTAGCTGGGAATTTTCATAAACTAAGATGAAGAATAATATTCAAATTAGTTCATAAAATTTGAAGGTTGGCTGGGAAATATGAGTTTTCTGGCGACGGTAGCCAAGAAATTGGGTTCTTAGGTGAAAGTAGCTAAGAATTCTCTCCTGAAAAAGTTGTTTTTTCTCACTAGAAGGTATTTGTGAAACAAAAATAATGGGCGAGAGAAGTATTTATAAAGAAAAAGAGAGAAAGAGAGAGAATTCTTAGAGAATTGGAAGATGTGGTGATGATTATCGGGTATAAAGATGGAATATCAAACGGTTGCTTGTAAAAAAATCAATACCTGTTAGCTGTCAGACCTAATGGCAGGCCTAGTGGGTCACCGCATGCGTAGTAGACCATTCCAAAAAATTTAGACCCTTATGAGAGGGACAGCTCATAGTTCCACGTATGAATATTCGAAGCGCGAACAAATGGTCAAGTTAGTTTTGAGATAAACATGTGTACAAGTTCATTCGAGGAGGACAAGAATATGACCTGATATTCTTGAATCAGTTGATAAACGACTTGTATCTGAGGCAAATCAGAATATGTTTTTATTCGAGGACAACAATTGATTGAGACAAATCTTTTTGACAAAAAATGAGAAGATATAATCCAAGACAGATTAGATTTTGGCAAGAAATAGTTTTCACCTACCATGATTTCTGATGATTACTAGTTCTTATTCACTGACCTTCAAAGGAACTAGGATGGATAACCAATTTACCCCTATGTATAACCAATTTTGTTATACTAAGTCTAATGCGCTATAAATATAGACTGGGGCAATAAATAAATGGTGATACTGTTTTATTAGACATGGCTTATTTTCTAGGACAATACTATATTGGGACCCCTTTTGGCTATAACGAGACCCCAAAATAAAATAAAAATTATGTTAATGTGAATTGATCATTTTAACCTTCATATATAAATAGTTCTTAACCAACTATTTTTACGAAATTAATTATAGTAAGATTCAAACTAAATAAATGTTTCCGTGGTAGAAAGTAGAAAAAAATATTTGCTATATATGTGAAATCTTTATTATACTATTACATTATGCACGTCTTATGAAAACTAAAATATTTCTTGCATGTCGCTGGTTACTGCAGACAAAGCTTTACATACAAGACTGGATTGGTCTAAGAACACTGAATGATGCTGGAAGAGTGAAATATATTAGTGTTCCAGAAGGTCATCTTAAGATATCGAGAAGCGACATGCATGAATATATTGTGCCTTATGTGAAAGATGAGGCACGTGTAATAAACAACCTCAAAACAATCCCCCAAGTTAGAGTCAATGGGCTTCTTCCCCAAAATTCAAAAATCAAGAACTATCATCCCTAAAATCTCACCCAAAATCAACAAAACACATACCAAAATGTCGACAATCACTAGACTAATAGTTATCTACGACTTACTTTCAAAAAAACAACAACATTTAGATGAAAATTCGACTTTTTTGGAAAAAAACCTATAACTCTAAATATCACTAAAAATACCTAACTAAAATGTATAAAAATTACATCAATAAGTATAGGATTCATACCTTAACATCTTTGTGAGTTCGGATTTGAGAAATCTTGAGTTTTTTTTGGCCGATTTTAGAAGTTTTTTTGTGTGGAGAAGAGAAAAAATAGAAGTTTGGACGGAAATAGAGCTTTTATATCAAAGATAAATTGGTCATTTTTAGAATCTCAATATAGCCAAAAGAAATCTCATTATAACCAAAAGAGATCTCAAAATAGCATTGCAACCAAACACTTTCATTACTTTCTCTCTAAAGAAATCAGATTTATACTTAACATCTTTTAAACAATAAAGGAAGCAAATGTACACGTGTTTTATAATATTATATAAAATGGTAATTCATGTATAACATTTATTGAATATTTTGACTTTTAATCAATAGGTTTTGATAGTCCTAAATTAGTAACTCACTCTATTCAGTATTTTATTTCTTTTCGGTGTCAACCATGTTATAATAACATCAATATATGTAAATATGAAAACCCCTAAACTTAGCTCAACCATATTCAGAGATTTTAAAACTAAAGTAATTTTAGTTAAAAAAAAAATCCAACCAAATTCTATCCTAATCTATATTATTTGAAAAAAAAAATGTAGTTCGTTAAACGAAAAATTTAAATCAAATTTAAATTATTAAAGTTTTGGAAAAGATTTTGAAGTTATATGAACCTAAACAACTTAAACAAATAGAAATCACAACTAAAAAGTTACATCAATAACTAAATTTTAGATTTGATTGGAAGAAACAATTCTCCAAAATCAAAACCGGAATTGAAGTTTTTGGATAATTGAAATAACTTAGTTTAATTTTTTTTATAAAATTTAATAATCAATTTAATAATCAGTTTTAGGTTAAAAATTAATACCAATAAATTCAATTAGGAAATATAAGCAATAGAACATGAGTACTAAATTTTTTAAAAACAAAACGGAATTTATGTAAATAAAAATATGTTTTTACTATGTAAAATAAAATTTATAAATTTAAATAAAAATATTAACAGATTTTAATAATATGTGATTTTAGAAGAGTATAATTATTAATAAAAATAATTTATTATATTAAACCATTTTAATAAATTTTAAAGGTGGATTATCGTGCGTTGGTGATTTTCATATGAGATTTTAAAGGATTTTGACTGATGTTGTATAATTCTGGTATTTTTGTTAGGTGACACAACGTAGGTTAAAAGTCAGTTAGGTGTGTTCGAATAAATTAAAAAATTTTGGTTGATAAACAACAATCATAACCATCAATTGTCACCATAACATCTATATATAGAAAAACTATGATGCAATTATTTATATGGAATTTTTTAAAATAAATACAATGGTTTACAGGAGTTCGATTGTAACCATTATTTGTAGGTTGCTCTCTTTGTTCACGAAATTCTTCATCATAAAGTTCTTCCTCAAATATTTCTTATTATAGTCGTCATCATCAACATCATCATCGTTTCGAACATCCTCAATATCATCGAGAACCACCTCAACATCTTCATTTGTTGGCTAATTAACATAAGGAATAGTAAAAGAGCAAATATCATAAGTAATATTAAAATGTATATCAAAGGTAGAACGGAACCTTGTATTCAAAAGATATACATCCTTTCCGTGCTAAAAAAATACCACATATCTACTTCTTATTACTTTTATCTTCTCAGGATCATACAATCTGGAACCATACTCTTCATCACCATATCCAAAAAATACACAACGATTAGTCGTTAGATCAAGTTTGGATCTTTATTCCTTTGGAACGTGCATGTATGTCTTGCACAAAAAAATCTAATATGTGTGATCTTTTTGTTTCCACACTCTCTCTGGAATATCATAATCAAGAGATATTGATGAAGCTGTATTGATCAAGTGAACAACATAATTAACGGTTTCAACCCAAAAATATATTAGGACGCCTAAACAATTCTTACTTACACTCACCTTCTCTACAATGGTTCGGTTCATTCTCTCTTCAACTCCATCATGTTGTGGTATACCTAGTGTTGTCCTCTCATGTCATGCTATAATGCGAGTTATAACTTTTGAACTAATTCATAATATACTCACCACTATTGTCGGATCAAAGAAATTTCAACTTTCTTGTTGTCTCCCTTTCTATAATGACATAAAATTTTGGAAAATACCGAACACTTGACTTTTTATCTACAACATGTATACCCAATTTCTTTGAGTGACATTATCAATAAATATAATAAAATACTCGTTACCCCAATAAAGTACACTTTTATAGGAGCCAAACATCAGAGTGTACTAACTCCAACTTTTCTTTTCAACTTATTGGTTTCTTAGATTACATAATTTTATAATATTTTCCTACCAAACAATGGTCACAAGGGTCAATAATAACATATTTAACAACATGAATAAGTGGCTTACCTGCCAAGGTTTTCATCTTCGTGTCATTTATGTATCCTAGTCTTCGACGCCACAAGTTATGAGAATTATTTTCCTCACTTACATTCAGCTCACATGAACATATACCCAAATATATCTTATACGAATCGCAACACAAATAACCTCGAGCAACTATCATTGAACCTTTGGATATTTTTCAATTAACATCACCAAAAAGTGTGACAAAAACCTTCTTGAGCATAAACGTTTACAAAATAACAAATCAGACGTAGATTAGGAATATGACACACATCCTTCAGTATAAGTATGTACCAAACACATACCTTCACACAAATGTCATCCAACCCAATAGTTTTAGTTGATCTTTGATTTCCCATATTGACATTACCAAAATATCCATTTTTTAGTTCAAAAAACATTCCCTATTATGGATACAATGGTATGAAGCACACATATTTACAAGCCATTTTGAATATGAACTAGCAATATGATGACGCTCACTAATGACACCAATCAATGATATATATCATTACCAGTTGAAGAAATAACTGTAGTTGTTTTTATTATCACCCTTATTTTGTGAGACTTGTTACCTTTTTCTTTCTTCCATCGATAATAATACTTTTTCCACGACTACGCTTTCTGAAATAGTAGCATGTCCTTGTATCTTTACCATATTTGGACTTGGATATTCCTTTTGAGTTACTACAAAATTTAAGATATTTACTCTTAATTCTTCCTCTATTCTCAATAACAAGAGCTTGTGAATTGTCAACTCTGATATTCTTTTCTTTATATATTTTCATTGAACATGCTTCATGTTCTTAAATTACATGTAAATTTTCATTGTAAAGTTTTATGACCGACCATATTTAATATTATCTTAAATTAAAATATTTTATTCATGTAGATTTAAAGTATTTTACATGTAATTATAATTTAATTTAATTAATTAAATATGATCACTATTGATTCAAAATTAATATCATATAAACTTATAAGTATTTATAATATTGATATTATCTAGGCTAAGGTTATAACCGGAAAAAGTCTTTTTAGTTCAATAATAAAGTTATTAGAATCTATGTAAACTGTATAATGTGATAGTTGTTTGTTTGATTTGTTGTAACTATAGTAGTTTTATACTAAGTTATATAACTAAATTCATAAAATAATATATGTAATTGTAAGTATTTGTTAGATATATGTGTTATTCATTTCAAATATATCTAATAATTATTTTTGTTTTCTTTAATAACACGATGATTTCACCTATATTAAAGACATTAAAGAGTATTTATAAAGGTAATACGAGTGGCATAATTGAACAAAATGTGTTATATTTAGTAGTTATAGAGGAAGCATCTTACGATCTATTCTCTTATTCAAGGTGCATTAAAAACGTATTTCTACCTGAGATTTTTTAGACAATGAATCATCTTCTCATTCGTTATCCTAACTGGGAGGAGTGTCTAACAATGATAGTCATCCTAGTTCTGAGAAAGTATTACCACATGATGTTACTATGTTTGATTAATTATTACCTTATGTTCCTAGATTTTACAAGGGCTTCAAGGACTGAATGACCTATAATGTCTAGTGAAGAAGAGGACAAGATTTGCAAGACATTGGTAAAGAATATGATGATATTGTTTCATGAGATAATACATTTTATATGATATTTGTTGGTATTAAAATCATAAAAACATTAATTTTATATTTGTTAGATGATGTTTGTTTAAGGTTTCTGAAACTCAACTCTCTAATTTAAGAAATCGTACATAGGTTTTTCAATTAGATATGGTACAAATTTTCTAAATTTGTATTGTATGCTTTGCAATGTAATATGTTTTTTGTTCCACGGCTTAATTATATGCACATCTCACAAAATTAGATTGATGCATGCTTCAAAAGTTTGATTTCTATTACATTTCACATTATACAAAAAATTATTATTGTTGTATATTTTTGCAAGTATATAATATACTATGTTTTTTATGTTCAAAAACTAACAATTTCTAATTTTTATATAAATGAAATTAACTAATCTTAAAAATATTTTGCTAAACCTAGAATCTACTATATATTTATATATATTGTTGAACCGTAACAAAATTAACATTTACGGAGTCCTACACTCGTATTTTTTAGAAGACAACCGTATCCGGTGCGAGGGTTTATGTTGGATAACTAGTTAAAAAATGGAATGCTTGCAGTTGGAATTTTCATTTTAGAAGTATGGGTAAAGTTTGGTATGAAACCATGACATATATATGATTCAAGATTTTAGGAATCGGTGGTTTCGGCATAATATGACTCATACACGCATAGTTTTATCCACCTTGATCTGAGATTCGATCTAGGGTGGAAGTGTGTCAAGACTCATTGTCTTTCTTTTCATTATGCTCTTGACCAAAATACCCATAAGAATCCCCTGTATATAGGTCGTACATTCTAGCATTTTATGTTAGTCCTCAATATTATTATTTTTTTAACAAAGCGACAAACGAAATCCTTAAGCACTCGTTTAATGCTTGTTTACAATGCATTAATAAATTATTCATCGCCCATGATAACCTTACTGATAATAAACTAATATGTCCAAAAATCCTATATCATTTCAAAGCTTAAAATAGCTCTCATAAAGAGTTTATTAAATTAAGTCAACACATTCCATGAAAGGTCATTGGAAAAAGCTCGATAAATAGTCATGATGACTTTCAAAATCGACTATTTTATTCTAAATTAGTAGATATGATGCTCTATGTCCGTATTTCATCATACTTGTCCATATTGTATTAGTTAAACTTACGTGACAAGTCTTCTGCAAGAATTTATGGGAAAGGAAACGACCTAGCCATATTGTACTTTCGATTATAAGAGGGACCTTCGACCTAGCCATAATATATATTTATATAATAGGGGGTTGGCTGCTGAATTTTTAGATGATAAGAATTCTTATATAGTGGGACGAGCCCTACAAAATTTTCCTGATCAGGATTCTGAGAAAGGGGTGATGGGTTCAAAGTTGACGTTGTAAGAGTTAAGAATGTTGTTGTAGACGTAATTTAGGATTTCGGGTCTAGTGTTGATCTAATTTTTTACTCATTTGATGACGTATTGACGTCTTGCATGGGGTCATGCCAACGACGTGGTATGTCCGCATTTGAATGCCTACCGAAGTCAATTGAACAACTTTCATTATAAAAAAGAGCATGACGTCAGCACCGTGCACGACTAACCTTCCTAAAGATACATTATCTCACTTCGCACAAAAATGTTTGAATTTTTTCAGAGCTCCGTCATATGTGTAACTTGACCTCAAAATTAAAAGTTTATAGACCATACTTTCGATTAGTCTAAGGATATTAGTTAGATCGATCTGATGAGAGTGATGAAAAATTATTACATTGCATTTGAAGTAAGATCGATTAGGGAGGCTTTCAGCTTATTGTTAGCCGAAGCTTACAATTGCAATAATTGTAGCAAAGCCGATTACAGTAATGATAGCATCGTTGAGGTCATTCATCCCATTATCTTTTAGTATTTTGAAATATAGTTATTTTTTTAATTAAGGACTTCTATTGAATGAAATGAAAATTACAAGGGTTTAAAGCAAATATTACAACAATTTGAATTCTAAAACCGGGAGAACCACTTCTCTTCTTCACCAAGAAATTAGGGCTAACAAACCCTAATCAGCAAGCCTCAAATAACCCAAATCAAAGCTTTCCAACAGAGCAATGGCCTTCAACTTCGAAGGCGCTTCCAAACCATTAAAATCAAAGCTCGATTGAACCCTCAAGGCCTCTTTAGCAATCCAATCAGCCCCAAGGTTTTGCTCTCGAAAAATATGTCTAAGAACTATCTCTGGTTTGATAAGTCTCCTGCAACAACACAGTAAAGGATCCAAATACTAGGTAGAGTTTCCATAGACCAACAGATTTACCAAGATCAACGAATCCATTTCGACATCAACATTACTCAGCCCCATGCTATTGCACAGAATCAAACCATCAAGCAAAGCTCGAAATTCGGCTATCAGAGGCGAGCATTTGCCATAAAATCTGCCAATGCCTCCAACAATGCTGCCATTACTGTTTCTGATAACAGCACCACCACTAGACTCATGGTTAAAGGTACAAGCACCATCGATGTTCAATTTATATCGTCCTTGCTTAGGATTTTTCCATTTCAAGAACAGTGTCTTGCTCAAATTCTTTGTTTGATTAACACAGCCTAAGTTAACAGTTTCTCTACCATATTTTCCCCAATGCTTCTTAGTCAGAATTTTTTCATGATCTAGACTAGTTAAAATGTAGATAATATGCATGATAATCGTCTTAGAGCTAGTTGCTTCATTGTTGTGCTTCTTTTTGTTTCGCCCTGACCAAATAGATCACACTATTATTGCAGGCAGAATGGTGAAAATGTCGCAACTTCTTTGACCAGCCCAATACCACTTCATAACGATGTGCGTGAGAGTCATGTAGGGTTGAACCTGAACTTTAAAGATACCACTAAAATGAAGCCAGACAGCCCATGCTTGAGGACACTGCACCATAACATGGTTAGTACTTTCAGTGCTATTACAATGAACACACTTAGAAGCCAGCTGAATGTTATTTCTTTGCATAACATCTTCTGTAGGAACCCAACTATGGAGGGCTCTCCATAATAAGAAAGAACATTTTTTAGAGGCTATACCATTCCATGTCTTAGAATAAATTGCAGTAACATTACCTTTATCTCTAATGTGATTCAAAGTCCCTTTAGTAAACTTCCCATCTTTAGACAGAGACCAAAGGATAACATCCTTATGATCAGAAAGCCTAACCCCCATAATCATGTTAATCTCTGTAGTCGTAACTCTACAACTGAGTCTATCTAAATCCCAAGTACCATTAATCCAAAAGTCTTTAACAGCAACGTTGGTAGAGTCCCACAGCATTCTTCTATCATCATTATTTCTGACTTTGATGAAAGGACTATCAGAACACCACCTATCATACCAAAATCTTATATTCCCTTGACCAGGCAGCCAAAAAATATAATCCTCAGCCTTCTCTATAGCAGTAACAATACGATTCCAAGCCTTAGACTTCCTACTAGGAGAGATAGCCAAAGCAGGATGAATACCATCTCTACAATAAATGGATAACATGTAATTAGCCCAAAGAGAGTCTTGCATTCTGAAATTATACCATAACTTCATAGAGTACACCTGCTGCATATCTTTAAGTCTTTTTAGGTTGAGTCCCCCTTCATTGAAAGGTTTGCAAAGCCTTTCCCATCTAGCCCAACTAATTGATCTTTTATCATCTTTTGTTCCCCACAGGAACTTATTAAAGAGAACCTCCAGCCTACTGATAATGCCAACATGCAAGGAAGAGTGCTGCAGATAGTAGCTAGGGAAAGCAAGAAGAACAACTTGAATCAACAGCAAACGGCCAGCAAAGGAAAGATGCAGCTTATCCCAATCCATAATTCTGCTTCTAACTTTGTAAATTAAATCTTCAAAGTAGGTAATCCTAGAATTAATAGCAATAGTGGAGCCTAAATAACTCAAAGGCAAGTATGTATGCTTAATATTCCAAATGTCTTCAATAATAACAATCTGTTGATGAAGCATTTTGTTAGACACAATTAGCTTGGACTTGGCTGTATTTATTTCTTGTCCAGAAAGATTCTGATAATGATCCATAACAGCCTTTATAGCACACATTGTATCAACATTTCCATTAGCAAAAACCATAAAATCATCAGCAAAAGGTAGGCAAGCCACATTCATATTGCTTCTAGTCTTGTATCTGAACAAAGGATTACCATTAGAGAGAAGCTTTATACTCCTTAGCAAGTATTCTTTAACCAAGATAAAAAGACTCGGGGAAAGAGGGTCCCCCTGTCTTAGGCCTTGAGAATTAGCAAAATACCCTGTCAACTCACCATTCACCAAAATTGAAGAAGAAACCTTGCTGATACAATTGTTAATAAGAGCAGAAATATTAGAGTTAAAACCAAAAAGCTTCAAAATGTTAAAGAGAAACCTATGACTTAGCTTATCAAAAGCTTTAGTCATATCAGTCTTAATGATGACATTGCCCATCTTTCTATTACCATTGATATCAAAACACAACTCCTGAGCCAGCAGAATAGAATCCTGAATGCATCTCCCCTTCACAAACCCACCTTGCTCCACAGAGATTAGCTTAGGCAGAATTCTTGCAAGCCTATTATTGATTAACTTCCCCACAATTTTTTAGAACATTGTAGTTAAACTAATAGGGCGAAAGTCACTCCACTTATTAGGATTATCAAGCTTAGGGATTAAACAGATCATCGTGACCTT
This sequence comes from Limnanthes douglasii subsp. nivea, assembly GCA_036936605.1. Classification (NCBI taxonomy): domain Eukaryota; kingdom Viridiplantae; phylum Streptophyta; class Magnoliopsida; order Brassicales; family Limnanthaceae; genus Limnanthes; species Limnanthes douglasii. Next base: position 92,281,235 of record JAUPFV010000003.1, read on the forward strand.
CACCCCCTTAGGAAGAGCATAACTATTGAAGAAACCCTTAACCGCACTACACAGATCACTACCAACAACATTCCAACACTTCTTATAGAATTCACCGTTGAATCCATCAGGACCAGCAGCTGATTCTGAATTTAAAGACTTAACAACCTCAAAGATCTCATCAATATCAGGAATACTCGAAATACTACAGTTGTCTTCTTCAGTAACCAATAAAGGGATCACTCTCATTGAAAGAGCATCAGATTCAACACTAACAGAAGGAGCAAGTAATGACTTAAAAAACTCAACAACAGAATTACCAATGTCTTCTTTCGAAGATAACCAACAATTATCAACCTTAATTCTATCAATTTTATTCATCTTGAGTCTCTTCTTCACAAAGCTATGATAGGCAGACGTATTCCTATCAGAGTCCCTCAACCAAGAGGCATGAGCCTTCTGCCTCCAAAACATTTCTTCTCTATCAAGAAGCAGCATATGATTCTGCCTAGCCTCTTCCAAAGCAGTTCTATTATCATCAGTAGACTCATTTTGAAGCCTAGCTTCCCTTTCATTAATAATCCCCTCAGATTGCTTAATAGCATAAAAAACATTCCCAAAAACACACCTGTTCCAGACCTTCAACGCAGCTTTCAATCTTTGTTGCTTGAGCCAAAAAACCATAATAGGATTCCTCACATCATCACCAATACTAACAGACCAACTTTCTTTAACCATCTTCATAAAATCAGGGTGAGTAACCCACATATTCAAGAATTTAAAGGAAGCTTTAGTTCTTTGACTACTTGAAGAGACTTTAATTACCATGGGACAATGATCAGAACAGCTTCTAGCAAGGTGAGTAACAGCCGTGCAATCAAAGAATTCAAGCCAAGATGAACTATACAAAGCACGATCCAACCTTCTCCAATTACGACCATTAGACCAAGTAAAAGGACAGCCAGTGAACCCAGCATCAATAAGACCACAATCCATAATCAGACTGTTAAACTCATCCATCCCTCTTTGGTTAATAGTAGTACAAGACAACTGCTCATGAATACTAGAAATTATATTAAAGTCACCAAACATAATCCACTGCTGAGAACTAACATCAAGACTCCTTATTAAATCCCAAAGCACAGCTCTCTAATCTCTTCTACACTTAGCATAAACAACAGACACATAAAACCAAATATTCACAGAAGAATGGCACACCTTAAGATGGAGAAGCTGCTCAGTATCAAGGACCACATCCACCTTGTAATCATGATGCCAAAACACCCAAATCTTATTATTCACATTACAACTAAACCCTCTTAACTTCAATTTCCTGGCCACCATACTCATCTTATCAGCCTTCACAAAAGGCTCTTGAACTGCAACGAAGCTAGCCTTTTCAGAAATGACCAAAGACTTTAATGTTTGCATCGTTTCCTTATTTGCAAGACCTCTTGCATTCCAATTAATCAAAGTTATGGTCATTAATCAGAAGCGGGTTTATGGGCTCTTTTGAGCTTCATTATCTTGAAAGAAACTGGACCCTTTGAGGTCCATATCTTTGGCACCTTCTTTGGCTTCTGAGACTCCTGTCTTTTAACCTTACCTTTCTCAAACTTATCTTTAACAGGAGAACAAACAAGACTACCATCCTGCTTTGGAGAATTATGAATATCATCACTCAAAATCTCAAACATGTTTCTTCTTTCCAACGTTTTCAACGCATCTATCATTTCATCTTCATTCACAGGAGCAAGAGAATCGCTACATTCAGCAGATTTAACCATTTGAAAAGAACAACTATCAGACTCCAAATCAACCTGCCTAGAGCTGTCAACATTCTTATCTATTACAATAGATTTTAACAACCGACCATTAACCTTCCCTTTCACATCAGCAAACTCAACAACTTGATCACATAAACCATTCAAGTCTTGTTGAACCTTTTCTTTAACATACTCATTAACCTTATTAGAACAAGAAACTCGATCAGGCTCACCTGAACCATCAAGATCATGTCCAATTTCTTGACCATTGAATGAGATACTTTCACCAACCAACAACTTCTTGCAATTATCCTTAGAATGACCAATGTGAGCACAATGATTACAGTACAAAGGAATGCTGTCATACACAAGATCAATCCAGTAACTGTCATCCTCACCAAACCTTAACTGAATCTTGTGAACTAAAGGCTTCGATACATCTATTTCCACCCAAAACCTACAGCAATTCTGCCTAGCTCTATTAACCGATGGCACCCAGACCTTCAACGGAGTACCCAAGATCTTTGCAATTTCACTAATCGTAGCCATATTGAACAAAAAATCTGGCAGACTTGGCAGAGAAACCCAGACCGGTGTAAACGGACACTCTAGGTTAGGATCAAAACTAGGCGTCCATTTCAACAACCTCATCGTCTTACTGTCCAAGACCCAGACATTCCTTGACCATAATTTCATGAAATCTTCAATATCACTGAATTCAACAAAAACATGTCTGAAATCCCAAACCGAAACGCTATAACTTCCTGAAAACTTAAATTTTGACAAAAAATTCCTGAAAATCTCCATAGAAGGCTTGCCAGTAGCAAACTTTGCTATCACAGTATGTTTAGAGATCTTCATTAGCTTTTCCTTATCCCCAACATCAAAAGTTATAACAGGAAATTCATTGTTCAGAGAAACAGAGACGACAGAATGTTTGAAATCTGATTTTTTGATTCTTAACGTATCAGCATACGAACCCTTCTTAGATTCATTAAGCTTTTCTTTACTTACTTCCTCAAAGACTGGATTCGAGATAACATTGCATTCTTGCCCCTGAAACCTTGAGTCGACATTACTCTGTTTTCCTTCCTGAGGCTGAGATGATTTCCTAAACAAAGGAAAGTCCTCAGCGATTGAAGAAAAACATCGGCCACAATCAACACAAACTTAAACAGAAGATCAAAAGAATTGGAGAAGAGAATCAACGAAAATTAAATTTTACTGGCTCTGTTCTTTATCAAGAACAGAGCTTCTTCAAAATTCATTTTTCATCACCAGTCTATTTGGGTGAGTTCAAATCATATTGAGATAAAAAAAATTAGAATTTTGGCTTCGCCCGGGTTCGAACCGATTTTGAAATATAGTTAGTAAAGCTTTTATTACAATTGTTTATTTGAATTTTTATTTTTTTATCAAAATATTTTAGATTTTATTTGAGTTTAAATAAAAATTGGAAATGAAACTAAAAAAAAATACGTCTATCAATTTTCTATGAATGGAATAATGATTTTATTTTATTTATATAAATCTATTTTTTAATTAATAATTTTGATAGTTTAATTAATTTAAAAGACCTGTTAACAATTATCTACAAATAGAATAATGAGTAGATTATATTTATATAAATAGATTCTGAATCTACTTCTAATCAATAATTTTGATAATTTAATTAATTAAAAGATTTGCAGAAAATTAATTTTAACTTTCTATAGAGTTCTATACCATATCTTATATTTGATGCAAAATATAGTAAAACATGCTTATATATAGATTATAATGAAAACCGATCATATATTTCTAAGGCAAACATTCCAAAAGAAAAGTTAGGAGTGAGATTTAAAATAAGCCAAGAGTCCAACAAGAGGTGCATTGATATAAGTGGTGGGCTCCGAGTGAGGGAAATCGGGTCGTGAATCCGAATACGAGTCTTTTATATCAGGTCCACCAACCACCGCTCCAACAAGCAAGTTCGGGTTCGGATCCGACCGGGAGAAATATGAAGATCCGGATTTACAATCAATCCGAGCACGATGTTGATCCAACGACGGCAATGAGGAGCCACGGTGGTGAATCCTTTGTGGAAACTTTTGGCCGTAGCCCACCATGTATGACATGTTCAATGGGTTGCTTCCTAGTATATAATCAACCTGTTTTATTGTGCAATTAAAGTATCAGAATTTTATCAAATTGTCAAAATTTTTATCAAATTGTCAAAAAATTTATACATTATATTATCAAAATTATTAGGTAATTACCTATTAAAAAATTAAAAAAATAAGGATTAGCTTTTAAACTTAATTTTTAGATCAAATTTAAGTAGAAAATTTAAAAATAATTGCATTTAAATTATTTTAAATAAACCAATACAAATGGTACTCATACCGAACAGAATCGGAAAAAAATTTAAAAATGTAATGGTCGGTCTAATTTTAAAAAATAGAACCAAAAATTTAACGATTCGATCCATAACCTAACCTAGACAGAACCAGACCTTTAGGGAGTGAGACAATAGGATTGCTTGTGTAAGAAGAAAACTGTACCTGAGTTCTAGCCAGCTGAACGAGCCTAGTAGAAGGGACTACGATATTCCCGCAACGAATTGTTCTGTTTTCATGTTTAAGAGAGCGGCTGTGCACCAACATAAGAAAAGATAAAGCCGACGCATGTTGTAGGTTACTTCCTCCTGGCTTGAACATGAGCCCGGCTACCATAAAAGAAAATTAATATACACTTAACTCTTATTTCTAATCCAGATATAATAGAAAAATACGTTCCCAACACTAATGTCGACAGACTGTGTCGATATTAGTTGCTTCATCGATATAAATATCGATGAGATCGGTCGACATTAGGTGTGTAAATAATGAAACAAGGACATACATAAGCCAAGACCAAAATAAATACCCGGAGAGTAAGAAACTGATACCAAAGGCGACTCAGGCAGCAATGTACAAATAAGCTTGTCAGCGTACAGAACAAAAGGACTTGGAGTAGACACTACATTAGTCACCACCAACTTTGAAACAAGAACGTTGATCCCAGCGTGCTTTGAATCCCATCCGAATTCAGCAAAGCTGCCTCCGACGTAAGAAACTCCGTTAATAACTTTCTTTACAGGAGACAGCATCTCCAAATTGTTTATATTCTTTAGCACAAAATCCCAGTATATGGGTTGCCTACTTGCCCTGAACAACCAAGATGCTGCCCATAGCAACTCGTCCTAAAAGAAAAATATGTTCAAACATTTACTCTTTTCACTTTTGTAAATAACAGAAAACCACTTTCCGCGTACCTCATAACCACTAAAATCGCAGTAAAAGGGGCACACCCATGGTCCAAGATTATCATTGAAAGATCCCCGATATTTGTCCGCAAACTCAAAAACCTAGGCCATACGAAAAAAATAAGTCAAAATGATTATACAAGTTTAAAGTTGAAACGTGTGTCTAAAATTTGACATATACCGTCTTAGCTCTACTGAGAAGCCTTGCTGAATAAGTAACATCGACAGCTCTAAAAACTATTGAGGAAGCAGCAAGAGCAGCTGCAATCTCAGCAGAAACTTCAGAACCTGGAAACTGTCTACTAACGGCGTAAGGTGTTCGAGGCGTGTCCATGTCTTCTGGTCTCTCCCAGCAGTTATGATCTCCGTATGGATCCCCAACTTGCGCGAAAACAATTCCGGGGACGCTAGTTGCCTTTAGCAAGTAATCCGTGCCCCAACGGATCGCCTCCATTGCATGTTTTAAATCCGTGTTGGGATCCATTGATGATTTGAATTCCAGTACGCTCCAGGAGAGCATTGTTATAGAGAATGCCATTGGGAAATTGAATTTTACGTTGTCGCCTGCATCGTAGTAACCTCCTACCAAATCAACCTGGTTCAAAAGCATCCCAACATATACTTTATCTGTACAATCTCACTTCCGAACCAAATAATGATATTTCATTTATTTTATTGTAATATTAAAATTTAAACATATTAATCTTTTGATTTCAAAGCATTGAGCGAGATTCTCTAGGTTTATAAATTTTGATAAATTTAATATTGGTACAATATTAAGGGTTATTATCCTGGTGATTTTGAAATCAAATTAGGTAGGAATTGTTATCAATTTATAGGTAAAATCTTGTAGGTAAACAATTCCGTATTAATGCTTGCGCGATATACCGAACTAGAATCATGTTTTTATATTTAGACCAAACTTTCAAACTGTTATCAATTTATATGTCTAAAAACGGCTATATATTCAAATGGAAAAACTCTTAAAATTTGAAAATTCAAATTCAAACGAATTTTCAAAACAACAGCAATCAATATCCATTTATCATCGTAAATTCTAATAAACTAGATTCAAAACTAGTCAATTCAATTACACTAAAATATCTAACAAATTACAAATGAAACTAGATAATAAAATGTCAAGGAACTAATCACCTATTTTAAATCTATTCTAAGATGAAAAACTACATGAGGCCAGGTGAAAAAAACAAGACCCTCTCTACCATTAAATTTTTTGTAAAGAAGTACTCTCTCTTGCCTGTACTTCAAAATAAAAGTCTTTTTAGAAGAAATTTTTTTTCCATAATATTTGTAGTTCTTTTTTCCAATAAAATAGTTAATTTTGTGCACAATTATGAAACGGACTTTATATTAGCATGATATCGGAACGATGTGACATATATCAATATGTTAAACTTTTAAACCGATCTATGAGTTGTCCCAAGTTAAAAAAAAAAAGAGTTGTGAGGGAGAAGTATGTTACACCGATCTGAAAGCCATCAAGCAAAGCAGAATCCTTCCTCCAAGACATTCTCTGGTTAGGAGGTAACTTCCCGGACCTTTGTCCTTCAAAGAACAAAATGCTCTTCATCAAAGCATCTCCGTAGTTATGAAATGATTTTACTGGTTTAATACTAGCTACTATCATCATCGCAATCATCATCAGCAACAAACATTTCCAAGCTGGACTACCCATCTTCTATCTCTATATGTCCCTTCTCTTCTCATACACATATATATAGCTCTGCTCTTGTAATTGTATACTTGTGACGACTAAATTTGGTGTTAGCATTTCAAACACGTATAACTCATCATTTTAATATATGTTAGGACCGTAAAATTCAACAATAAAATTTAGTCGTTATACATAAAGTGAAAATGAATCAGGTGGATGAATTCACTCGTACTTCAAACCTTCCAACTTTATGATTCTATGAATCTGAGCACAAGAACTTCAAATCATAAGACCTTTTTCACCTTAAAGTATGGCTTTGCCAAAGATTTGAAAGAGAATAAGAGTCTTTATATTAATGTTACATGCCTTTTCTTAGTTTAGCATCAATGCAAATATACAAAAACGGCGATTTAGTTTCAACCCTCTTATTTAATAATATATCCGTTGGACTTTACGTTTGGAATATATAAATAGGGTGACTTGACTGATTTTTTAAGTCGGATATAATTTATTTTCTATATATTCAGTCCGATTTCATTTAATATCTGTATGCAGTAGTTTTGAGTTATCCGATGATCAGGTGAGAGGTCGGTGATCAAAAAGATAAATAAGGGTGGTTGTTGTTCAAAAATTGTAAAGAAATTGTGAGAAATTGCATAATTATAAAGAGCTAAAGAGTGTATTAGCTGAATAAATGTTTTAATAATTCGTCAAATATCTTATGAGTAGAGTTTTGTATTTTTTTTAGTGGTAAGGTTATGGATTAGATTTTTTTTTAACTAAGTTATTTTCCACATGAATGACAAATATTTACAGCTTTTAATAAAGATGGGTTAAAAATTAATTAACCCGTATAAGTTATGTTATTATCGGTAGATTTTTAGTTTTCGTAAGCGGGGTGAGAGAAGACTAGATTCTAAACAAACGGATATTACCGAATTTGGTGTGGATGATTTATAATCATAGAATATTTGGATAGTTTATGAGTTGAGTATTAAATTTCTAACTAGATGGTAGAGAGATAAAAGAAGTTTGTGTTTTCTAGAAAAAGTCCAACCATCTTAATGAAGTTGGTTCGAGTATGTATAGTTGTTTTTTCGTGACCCATGGATCTTATGGGTCAAACCTTATAATTGGGTCACTCCTATGAGCCCCCGGACCCAGTAGACGAACTACTAGGCATGCAGCTGAGTCATGGTTTCACTCAGATTATTGTTCTCCCATTATCTTTTATATGGTTTGTCTGAAAAACCTCTCGGGTATTATTGGGATCAGTAGCAATATTTCTTCCAACAATATATGAACTAATCATATCGCCCCCTAGCTATTTCAAAAGCTTTTGGAAAAACTAAATGTATCAAATAATATCCGAACTGATCATCTGTATTCGAAGTGAATTCGAAAGGTTTGTTAATCAACTCAAATGTTGCTACTTTATGATCAAACTTTCATTACACGTGTCAACTTGCAGTTAGACCTACCAACCGTTTTTTCTAGGGATTTACATCTAGACTTTTGCAAATATAGGGGGTTATAACTGGTAGATTTTAATCATTACCTTAGTCGATTCATTTCTCCTAGGCGAAACACTCAACTAGATTCTTATCTCTAGATTAAGATAAAAATTCAAATTTAAAATCTAGAGAGAGAAACCTTCATCTTCTTTAATATTTCCTAAAGTTTTATGTTCACAACAAGAACTGCCTTACTTAACTTGTCTGAGTTAGACAGAGAAAAAAGAGAGGCTCAAATCGCAGCGGGACTGAAAATCTCTCATGGCGGACTGGTCATTGAAGAAGTGTTGAAACCAGATACAAGTTCATCTTCTTACAGACCAACAACATTTCCTAAGAAAAAGTTATCTACCTCATCTTTAATAAATCTTGAACCATAAGAGAAACCATAATCACCAGTTCCTCGATTAACACAACCAGAGACATCAACCTATCAATCTAAACAACCAAAAACACCAGTTCTTCAATCAAAGCAACTAGAAAAACTTATTTTTAGAGCTAAAGTCGTTACAAGCTGCAAAAATCCATCCCATTTTATTTATATGGGTTCGGATATCGGAGACAGCCCACCTCGAAGGGTTACTAGGCTATCCAAAGCCATCATTGCAACTCCATCTGTTAAGGGGCAAAGAAGTTCAAGGAAGGTCCTTCAATGGTAAAATCTCCAAAACTGCCAAACTTGGATGCACACCCATCGCCTTCTCCCATCGGATCTTCTCATATTGAGAAGGAAGACACCCGACATACATCGGAAGATCAAGCGCCAAAAATAATGGAAGATGTGATGGCCGAAAGTGGGCCGGACACCCCTATAAAGACCTCCGGACATACTGGGGACACTAGTACAGTTTGGGAAAAGAAAGCATTTGTTGAGAAAACTAACACCGAACCACTTCCGGAGTGCTTTGTTGGGCCCAAATTCTCCAAGGTTAGTGTTAAGTACTTGCTAGCCCTCCAACAGATTTCTTATGTGTACACCCATACTGCTGAGTTGGACAGGATAAAAAAAGAAATGGGACTTTCCGGAGTATACCAAGGTGAGAATTCTCAACCCTGATGAGACTCCGATGGATAGTTTAATTAGGGAGCTGGTAGTATACACCGAAGTGCTCAACTGGGGCCTTCGATTTCGTTTAGACCCAAAGATAGTTAGATACTTTCATTTAGTAAAGTTGTGTCCGAGTTAGTTAAGTCACAACGCTTGGTATAGCCTATTAGCTAGCATCACTGCTTCAAGGCTTTCCAAAATCCTGATGCCTATGGAACAATTTGCAGTTGTGGCCGGCTTATATAGAAATCATAATATCTATTTCCAGTATTTCAACATGGGGAATGACTACAAGATGGTAAATGACCTACTAGAAGCTGACAAGCATTAGAGGATTCAATTCTTTATATCAGTGGCGCTTGGGAGAATGGTATATAAATAGATAGAAGGAAAATCCAAGCATGCTAACCTTATACTGGAAAAGCTCAGATAAAAGTTTAAATGATTAATTTTAATGTGCATAAATATCGAATTCTTACATTGGATAATTTCAACATTAACTCGTAATTTGGATTTGCTTGTCAGTGTTATCAAAAAATGTTATTAGAACATTTGGAAGAGGGTCGGACCACCTTCACTAAACTGAATCATTGGGCTATAGAAAATTAAAAAGCTGGTTTCCATAACTGTTTTACTACAGCTAACATGGTGAGGACTCACTTATGGAGAACAAACTCAACTATGGAGCTTTCTGGGGAAGAATTCACCAACCCTCCCAAAGACGCTGAAATCATTAAATGTACTGAATAAAAATATGGTAAGCTCTTCTTACCAGCCCGGAATAAGGATCCTAGTCACTTGGAGAAAAATAAGAAGAAAAAGAAGAAGAAGAAGAAGAAGAGTGGAGACTCCTCTCAGGGACTTCCTGATGCACGTAGTTCAGGGTTGTCATGAGAGATTAATGTTACATTATTCGAAGCGGTGGCAGTAACAGTTGGTGGGGCAGAAAGGCCGACACCATCTTCCCCAACCATTAAAAAGAAAAAGGGTCAAGAGACACCAGGAAGGTAGTGCTGATAAGGAAGGAAAGAAAAAGAAAGTAGCCATTGGTTCGGAGATCATACTCCGAAACGAGATCATTCCTTCTTAAAAACCTACTGAAGTTCCTACTGAAGAAGAGGCTCGTGCGAATCCTTCATCTCTAGTGTTATCTAGTGCTGAACAACCTCGTGTTGAAGTCGAGGTTAACTTAGATGATATAACGGACTTATACTTCAAAGAGTTGGACAAAGAGGATTTTGACCGAACATTTCCTCAATCATCCAACATAGCCAATGCAGTGATTCATGATGGTGAGTTTTTTGAAGTGTCTTATGAGCACGACACCTTGGGTTATGGAGTCTTATGTTATATTAGGCCCATAGTCAACTTTGTTACATAATTGGGATAATTGCATATTAATCCCTCATTTATATGAGACTTATCACTTACCTCTAAAGTGATAATCAAAGCTTAAAGGTTTCTCTTCCATCTGAACAAAGTAAGGTAGAGACCTTAATCAACGATAAAGAACAATGGAACAATGAGTTAAAAAAATCCAAGGAAGATCGAGAGAAAACACAATCTAGTTATACCAAACTACAAACCTCCACCTCCGAGGAAACTAAAAATTTGAAGGAAGCATTAACCAAAGAAAAGGCTACCAATTAACAAATGTTTAAAGAGAAGAAGAAACTACAAGATATTCTCAAGAAAAGAGACGATGAAATCACCGCTTTGAAAAAATCAAGGGCTCAAGATATAGCTGCTGCCAAGAACGAATATACCAAAGGGGTGTTGAAGTCCATGGAATGAAGGGAAGAATTTGTCAAATTTGATATGGTCCTTTTGTTCCACAAAACTTTCCCGAAACAATCTCACGGGAAGTTGTGTCCTATGTACAAGGTTATAAAGTTCCCTATCATACTTTAGCACAAAGTGATAAATACAATATGACTTCGAATGAATCCGACCCTGATGATGAAGCTGAAGACAACTCAAGTGATGATAAGGAGAAAAAACCAAAATGTAAGGTTGAGAAGACAAGTGAAGGTAATGAGACCCAATGTTAATTTTTATTATTTTGAGTTTATATTTTCAACTAAATTCCTTGGATGACCAAGGCATATTTTATAAAATGGGTCGAACAACTTTGATGATCCGACCAGTATTTCACATCATCTTTACTTTCATCTATTTTTTATTTTATCTTGTCTTTTAAATGATTCCATTATAATCCGAACATACTTAAAATATAGTAGACATTAATCATATATTAACTTAATCAAATATTTTTGCTATTTAATCATTCGTCAATATGTTCGAACCAGTCAAAATTATTCCACCTGATAGTTAAAAGTGTTTAATCGGTAATTAACTTATCTGAACCCTTTACAGGTATTTCAAAGTGTTTAATGGGTGTTTAACGTTTATTTCAAAGTGTTACATGGGTGTTTAACTTGTCTGATGCATTCACCAACTCAACCATTCTTTTTAAAATGCAACATATAATATATTAATTAGGATCCGGACACCTCATTAAAACCTCCCCGCGCCACCAGGATAGGAAAGAGTATGCCCTACATTCAAACACAACAAAGTAAATATTTACAAAAAAGGAGATCATTCTAAGTATAACCTAAGGTGCTCAATATTACAAGAATGTTTTAAAAGGTTGTCTTCTTTGTCTTGAAGTATGTACGTTCCTTGCTTGACTTTTTCATATACTACGAACGTGCCTTCCCAATTTAGAGCTAACTTTCCGAACTGTTTCTCCTTGGTATGTAAGAACACGTTTCTTAATACTATGTCGGCATGTCCCCTTCTTGTGAATCTCTTCTTTTAACTCTAAATGCAAATCTGCTTCTCATCAACCCTTGGTAGTGTGTTGTTCTTAAATGTGCATTTACCCTTCTTTCTTCAATTAAATCCAGTTGACTTCTCATAGCCATGCAATTATCTTGTTCAAAATAATTTTATACTTTCAATGAAGGCAAAATAGCTTATATGGGGATAATTTCGTTCATTCTATAAATAAGAGAAAAATGAGTCTCCTGAGTAGCCATATGAGGAGTGATTCGATAAGCCCATAACATTTCTTGTATATAACTTGGTCATTTTCATGTTGCTCATTCCAAACAAAAATTCAAACCCTTCAAAATTTTCGGATTAGCAACTTCAGCCTTTCCATTAGCCTAAGGATGAGAAAAGTAGTGTTGAATTCCTTTTGAGGTGCACAATGCCTCCATGCCTTTGTTGTCGAACTGAGGGCCACTATCCGTAGTAATACGCTTAGAAATTCCAAATCGGTAGAAAATATTAGAGAGATTAAGTTTGATAATTTCCTTAGAATTTGTTCGTGACAAAGGGCCAGCTTCCATCACTTAGAATAGTAGTCTATTGCCACAATTATAGTTCGATAGCCGCCAAAAGCCATAGGAAAGGGCCCAACTAAATGCAATCCCCATCTATAAGAAGGTATCGGTTCAGATACTGATTCCATGGGAACTGCCGACATATGGATTTCATTTCCATATTTTTGACAAGTGTCACATTTTTTGACCAAATCTTTAGCATCTGCCATTCTAGTAGGCCAGTGGTACCCTCCTAACAAAACTCTTCTAGTTAAAGCTTTATAACCGTAGTGTGTTAATTCCTCTCCATCGTGTAATTTAGATAACATATTTTGAGATTCTTCAAAACCAATGCAATGTAAGAATGGCCTGCTAAAAGACGTTTTTATAAAGAACATCTCTTAGCATTAGAGAACCCCGAGCCTTGTATTTTACACTTTCTTAGCCAAAATCTTATCTGAAGGTAAAACCATTGGTAATAAACTGTTGGATTTCATATCTCCATTCTTTGGATTGTGTGCCGGATATATTCATATTCTCTTCAACCTCATCCTTTTTCCTTGAACTAAATCAACGGAAGAACATTCTTGCATTAGGATCCAAGGGTATGCTTTAGAGTAGGCTATGGTGGCTAAAGAATCTGCCATAGTGTTTTCCGATCTAGGGAAATTTTCATATCGGATGTCTTTAAATCTTGGGGAAATTTCTTTAAGAACTTGTAGATACTTTATCAAACTATCTTTTTTGATTTCAGACTACCCTTGAGCCTGATTAATAAGTAATTGAGAATCATTTACTAACCTGACCCTTTTTGCTCCACATAATTGAGCTAACCTTAAACAAACTATGGTTACTTCGTATTCCAACTCATTATTGGATTCCCTGAAACCAAATCATATAACTTGGTACATGGTATCACCATAAGGTGAAGTTAAACATACCCCAACTCCACATCCCATTGTACTAGACCCGCCATCTACCTGAACTACCCATTCTTTATTAAACTTGTTACTTTGAGCTTTTTCGTAGGATCTTTCAGTATGAAATTCTACCAACAAATCAGCCACATCTTCAGCCTTGATTGCAGTTCGAGGTGCAAAATCGATATCATAGTCTTCAAGCTCAACTGACCATTTAGTCATCCTCCCTTATATGTCAGCCTTTTGTAGCACGTTCTTTAAATTAAAAGACATCCAAACGTGATAGAGTGTTCTTTAAATTATGGTCTCATTTTTCTAGCTGTAATCACTAGTGCCAAAGCCAATTTTTCTAATTTCAAGTAATTTTTCTCAACAACTAATAAACGTTTTCTTATGTAATATACCAGACGAGGGTAATTATCCACTTCTCTTATCAGCACAACACTTATTGCATACTCCGACACAACCAAATACATATAAAGTCTCTCTCCTTGAATAGGCTTGAACAATATCTTAGGAGAAGATACATGCTTTTTGATTTCAAGGAAAGCATGATCACATTGTGAGGACTAATTGAAATCTTTAGCATTCCTTAAGACCTGGAAAAACTTAGTGCACTTGTCTGATGATCTTGAAATAAATCGATTCAGAACGGCTATTCTTCCAATCAGTATCTAGACTTCTTTAGTATTCCAAGGTGGATCCATGGCTAATAAAGCAGTTAATTGATCTGGATCAGCCGGAATCCATTTTTTACTTACAATATATCCTAGAAGCTTACCAGATCGGACTCTGAACGTACACTTCTCAGGGTTCAACTTCAAGTTAATAGCCTCTAGGTTAGAAAACGTTTCTTAGAGATCAAGTATGTGACCTTCTTCCTTAGGGATTTTCACCATCATGTCATCTGTGTAAACTTCTATATTTGTACCAATTTGATTGGCAAAGGCCTTATTCCTCAATCATTGATAAGTAGCTACAACATTTTTTTAATCCAAACGACATCACTTTATAGCAATGAATCCCCCTAAGAGTAATAAAATTATTATGATATTGATCATCTGGATTCATTCGTATCTGATTATACCGAGAACTAGCGTCCATAAATGACAATAACGTATTTCGTAAGGTGGAAACTACTAGGTGGTCTATCCGGGGTACTGGGAAAGGATCCTTAGGGCACGCTCTGTGTAGATCTGTGAAGGCAATACACATACGCCATTTTTCATTCTTTTTCTTGACTAACACTGGATTAGCTGCCCAAAGAGGGTATTCAACCTAAATGAATCCATTAGATCAGACTGAGAAGGAAGAGGTGTAAACCTAGTTTTAGGAAGGCTGTAGGAATACAGAGTTACACAGAGAGTAGAGTGCCTAGGGGTAGAGGCCTTAGTCTTAATCTGGAAATGGCTAAATATTTTGAAAAACACTAAGTCAAGGAAAGAAGTCTAGCGGGAGACCCAAAATAGGATAGACAGATGAGATAGGTAAGCAGGCAATTGATCGTTGGGGCTTAGTTTAGTTAGCTTAACAGGATTAGGTTTAGGGAACCAGAATACAACATAGAGGTATGGTGAAAAGAATTCACCACGGTAAAAACCCAATTTTACAGTCAAGAAGGTTGGGGAATGGGATAGGAGGTAGGCAGAGGTGATGAGTCTGATAATTTCTTTTGATTGATGCAGGGTTGAGGATTGAGATGATGAGTCCAATGGATACTCCAAAGACCATATAGTACCTTGGATTATTCCTGTGGGTTTCAAGAGAGGCTCCACTAGGATGTGAGATTGATGCTTGGATGGGATTGTGACAGCTTCCTTTACTTTTACACTGCACTTGAGGGAAGAGATGGTGGCAAGGTCCAAGTAGGTATTTGATCGAGGAGGGAAGAAAAAAAGGTCTCCAGCAAGGATAGGAGGAGGAGAATTCCATTGGTTCAAAACAAGTATATAAGACTTGGTTGTCCACTGGCTCGAACCCCATGTGCCGATTCCAGTGGAGGACAAACCATGGAGAATAAGAGCTTGAGGCATTACATGATAACCTTAATCAGGAGAATCCATTGGGATTCAAGGTTGAAGTAGGACGAAAGAGTTACCGTTGGCAAAAAAATAAGAGAAGAGAGGAGAGAGGAGAGAGGAGAGAGCGTTTTTTTTATTCAATATATTTATTTGACTCTCTTAAACTAGAATAAAAAACTTAAAAAATACATATTGCATAATAAATATACAATATATTTTTTACGCTCTTAAACAAGAATAAAAAACTTAAAAAATAAATATCGCATATTAAATATGCAACATATTTATTTGACTATTTTAAACTAGAATAAAAAGATTTAAAAAAAATCAATATCACATGATAAATATACTATATATTTCTTTGACTATTTTAAACTAGAAAAAAAAACATAGAAAATAAATATTATATAATAAATATGCAATATATAAAGAAGAAGATAATGACTCTTTAAGATATATTCATCATGAAAATAACAAAGATTCAATTATAATGAAAATGCTAGACATATATTTAGTCTTTAATGATTTTTTTTTTAGACTGATCCCTCAACTATAAAAAAATTACTATGAAAATGATAGAGATATATTTAGTATTTAGTAGAAATGATAAAAAAAACTAGAGATATATTCACGATTTAATGTAATTCAATGAAGATTATGTCATAGTCATCTTTATTCATAACCAACCAAAATAAAACCTAACTGGGTGCTTTCGGAATGAACCCAGGAGACCAAATAAACGACAAACAAACATGGCGGTCGTTATGGTTCTTAAAAAAATGTGAAATTATATCAAAATATAATTAAGTCTATGTAATTATATTGAAATCTACTTAAACCGCGCAAATTAGTACATGTAACCGATTTAAGCGAAATCATGAAACTACAACCATAATTAAGAACAAAATCGCACGTGTGGGGTGTACGATTTTGGAAAAATCGCGCGTGCCGGCTGTGGGATTTGGGCAAAATCGTGCGCGTCGAGTGTGTGATCTTGTCACAATCAAGAGGTCTCTCCTCGCGCTTTTTACATGAACATTAAGCCAATATTCCTGCATTTTCATGCATACTGGACTCGCAGTTCGTCCATTTTATGGCATAATGAGTGCGATAATCGTCCTGAAAGTTGAAAAAATTCGAAAAATACACCGACTTGGGTTTAAAAATGGTTCGTCAAGAGCTCCTTCTCTTCCAATGTAAAATCATCCACATTGCAACTTAAATCGTCATTCAAATCACTCAAATCCATGGTTTTTATTGTTTTTTTGAGTTTTAGATTAGTTTTAGATAGAAGTTTGGTTAGACAAAAAAAATTGATTTTTAAATAAAAAATTGGTTTTTATATAACCATATAAGATCTCAATATAGTATTTCCTTATAATATTTTAACCACCGAACACCAATCATTGTCCGATACAAAAATATTGTTCAATATATCTATTTATAAATACGGTATATTAAACTTTAAAAATAGTCTTTAAACAACATTTTAAAATATAATGTAATGGGCGGACGTATAGATGCCGAGTCAACCAAAGAATGAAGTCTAAAGTGGTGAAATAACTTGCAAGAATTCTCCCAAAAGTGATTGTATTACTCTAAAGAAACTTGGTTCGCGTACGGTTGACACCTGAACTCACATGGGGCACATGACTTTTTTCCTTTAAAGAACTAAATCGTCTCATTTACACTGTCTCACCTTGCACTATTTAATAGTTGCCTGCAACTAATTCATAATCAACCTACATTTTATGTGTCTCTAATATATGAATTTTACCCAACCGATCTGTAATACTTCAATTTATTTAGGAGTATTATAATTTGTACTACTGCCGTATGAAATGAATGACAGCGTATGTGACGTGTGCTATACGTGTGACAGCGTCGGCGACATGTCCTATACCGTACTAACTAGATACCAATAAGGGAATTGCTAAAAAAACGGCCAAAAATATTCCGCGAAGTCGTTTAATTTTTTTTTTTTTTCAAAACTACTCCGTGAAGTTATTTTGTTTGACGATTTTGTCCTTACGAAATCATATAAATACTCAATTTTACTCCGCGAAGTTATCATAATTTAAAAAAAAAACTCAAACTCTCTAACTTTGCTCTACCTTCTCTTTAAAAAAATTATAAATTTTTTAACTATAATTATAACTATACTATAATTTGTAATCTAATTTAAAACAAATTATAACTATAACTTAAATTAAATAAACCTAAACAAAACTAAAAGTAAACAAAAGTAAAAGTAAAGTAAGTAAAAGAACAGAAGTAACTTACCTGCCGCACAGCAACCCTCTCCCCCGCACAGCAAGACCAGCCCTTCTTCCCCGCACAGCAACACCAGCCGCACAGCAACACCGGCCACTCTTTCACACCAACCGACACCCATTACGACCATCACACGATCTATATAAACCGGAATCGTCACCGAAGAGTCGAGTCGGAGTAAGAGGAAGCAACCAGATTCGAAAAATCATTGTAAGTCGATTATGTTATTGTTAGATAGGCTAGTTAGGTTTAGATAGGTCTAGTTAGGGTAGATCCGTAGAAAAAACTGGTTTTTGGGCTGTTTCTCGGCCAAGGCAGAAGCTTTAAGCTTCTGCCATGGCGAGGCTGTTCTTCGCCACACACGGGCGAAGAATAGCCTCCCTACGCCACCCACTGGCGTAGGGTTGGACCCGTACGCCACATGGATGGCGTAGGCAACATGGCTCACGCCACCACCGTGGCGTGGGCATGTAGACGTACGCCATCAGTGAGGCGTACGCCATCAGTGAGGCGTACGTCTACATGCCCACGCCACGGTGGTGGCGTGAGACATCTCCGGTCACCGGAATGGGCTGGGACCGGATTATTCTTGTTTTTCGGTTCGTTCTAACCTGCCTTATGCTATTTTTTGTCTAAAACGGGTACCACCATTACAATATGTGTTTTCGACGAAACCTGATAGTAAGTATTTTTTTTTCCAGGTGATGGATCACGGCGACGATGCACAGTATACATTGTCTGCTGATGGGTCGCGGACGAGGAGAGTTAAAAAGCGGAGTAGGGTACGTGGCCAGCCAGTTCTACCTGTGCAGATGGATGAGCTCCTCATAGTCTCCGGACCGCATGCGTCCGGATCGAGTTCAGCTTCCGCTTCGGCTTCCCCCGGACGACGCCATCCCCCACCGGGTACAGGGCAGCGTAGAGCTCCTCCTCCGACCAGATTGCCACCGCTGTTCGGCGAGGATTTCACCTCCCACGCTGCATACCACATTTGGATGGGAGAGGTAAGTATCGAAATTAAAATTTTACATTATTTGAAGCTATTTTGTTTTGTCTTATGATAATGGGAACAAATTTTTTTAGGAGCGAGAGATGCGGCTGTATGCCCATTATCCTAGTCATCGAGCATGGAGTTTGGCTGCGCAGACTAGGGTACGCGCTGTAGTTGACGCCACCCCGTTCGGTCGTCTGATTGAGCCGTTCTATGAGATGCAGACACACTCCAACATGACGGAGGTTTTCCTAGAGAGGTGGCATGCGAAGACCAATAGCTTCCATTTCGCTTTCGGTGAGATGACGATTACTCTGGACGACGTCCACACTATTTTGGGACTCCCAGTTGATGGTGAGCTTGCTGTGTTTCCCTATATTTCCGACAAGAGTCTGGCCATGCACGAGTGCGCTGAATTGCTTATGGTGGATGATCTATCCTTCGTGACGAAGGTTGAGAAGTGCAAGGGCGTTGGTTTGGGATTTAAATGGCTCCGGAGTAGGTTTAGTGGGCCAGAGTTCTGCGATGACAGCCCTGGTCTGAGTGATCTGATTGTGGATGCTCCAGCCCACGCCTATATATTGCATATGTTCGGCACTGTCATATTCCCCGACAAGAGCAACATGTACTCCAATTACAAGTATTTGTTTTTGTTGTACGATTTGACTCCGGAGGGTGTTGGCAGGTACTCATGGGGTAGTGCTGTTCTCGCTTACACATACCACCATCTGGGTGAGGCCTCCCTGCACGACACGAGGACTATGGTCGGATGTATCGGTATGGTAGACACGTGGATATGGGATCATTTTTCCATGCTCCGGCCCGTTACTCGACGCACCTACACTGAGCGTGACCCTACTATTGGTAGATGGGATACAGTTGCAGCAGTATCTGACTCACGGACGAAGCTGAACCTTCGTATCTCCGTCAACAACCTGGAAGAGAGCAATGTAAGTGTTTTTGTTTAGTGATCGCAAAATTGAGTTATTTTTGTGTTTATGTTCATATCCATTTTTCCATGCAGGTTTTGTTTGAGCCTTATCGTGCTATACGCGATCATTTCCCGTTCCAAGAGCTATCGTGGTTTCGGGATGTCATATGCGGTGTGGAGCACTCTCAGGCATACTATCCAGAGCGAGTTCAGTGGCAGTTTGGCCGTGTCCAGGGTCGAATTGCGCATCCTTTGTTAGCCATGCAGTCGAAATCAAGGAGAAAACCAAAGACGATGGCGTATGCATTCGATCCGGATGATTGGGAGCGGCGGCAGATGAGGACGTTGCATCGTGGTTTTCGAGGAGGGATGGTGACAGACGAGATGGCGTCTTTCTGTGAGCCTGAGTACCTACTACTTCACCAGAGTATTAGCTGGTTTGATCTCGTCAACACCGCAATCTACTCGCTCGCTGACTACGTCCACGAGGATCGAGAGGGAGCTATCATCTGACATTTGCGTGCTGGTATGCGGAGGATATCGTTGTTTCCTGGAGTGAGCAAGTTTGATCATGATTTTGATCGTCTAGCTGGGTCTTATGACTATGTTTTGTCCACAGCCAGGAGGCTCGCATAGACATTATGATGTTTTTTGTGTTTGTATGATACTTTGATTCTGTTGTCGCTAACTTGGTTGGTTTCTTGTTTTTTGATACTTTGTATGATACTTTGTATGAAACGTATCATTTTGGTTTTGGATTATGTAATAGTTTCGGTTTGTATGATGCAGTTTGTTTCTTCCCAATAGGTTTCATCTCTTTCTAAAAGAAGAAGCTGATTAGATTTAGTTTTTAACATCATTTCTTTACCATCAAAGTTTTATGCTACTAGAAATTTATTTTGTATAATAACTGACTTTCTCTTTGGCTTTGGAAATAACATTGAAAATATTTTCAAACACCTCATATTTCCAAGACTTAAGAGTTATTGTAAGTCATTTTCATATCTCTAAAATACATATAAAATAGGGTTATGGATATTGATATTCCATTAATCTTTAATAGTTTTATAAAATTCGGGATGATTGGTCCATATGTTTAGTCAAAACAGTTTCTCAATTGAGAATTAATCAAAACTTTATCAAGCCTTCTCTAGTTTCCAGTATCTTCCATGTTATCCAAATTTTTAGCGCCTTAAGACGTAGAGAATGATGGTTTCCCGCCTCAATAAGTTTTTAGCGGGAACAAAAACACCATTTCCCGCTAATTTTTTGAGAATTGAACCACAGACTACGAGTCTATAAATACTAGAATCTGACTATGAAACTAAACATTTAAATTATAACGATGGGTGATTCAGGATGGAACGTGTACGAAGATGCAAGCCTCCTAAGCACATTTGATTTCGTCAAAGGTACGATGCAAGAGGATAATCCTGGTTTCATCGATGCGGTTTTGTGCAGGATGTTCTTCAACCACGGTAGGGAGGCATCGTGTCCAGGATGCTTAATGGCCCGACCACACGGACGCCAAGAAGTGTTCGAGAGGCTGGCTTATCTTAAGCCAAGGACTATACAGATTGAGTCATTGGATTACGAGACCCGTTTACATGTCGAACACGTATTCAACATGGGATCCCAAGGTCCAGTTACGCCGGAGATGGTGTCACATGCGACGCAGCAAAGGGAGCAAGAAATGGCCGATGCAATTGCAAGCGCCGTTGAAACGTGTTCAACCCCCGAAGGAAGTTATGATTCAGATGATTATAAGTTCGGGAGCGGAATGAACTATCCGACACCATAAATCTAAGTGTGAAATGTTAACAGAGGGTTAGCCCACCTATTATTTGTCTTCAGTTATTTGCTTATGTACTTATTATTATGCAATGCTTTGGATTAAATTGTAATGTTTTTATGCAATCGACATTTTTTGCAGTTTTAGTGCTACTATTTTCAAGATGAACATCCAAACATAAAACATCGAATGTTTACATTCATTCAATCACAAGTTCAAATAACAACAACTGACGAAATAAAAACTTCAAACAAATACTGGAATGAAACATCACAAGTTCAAATAACAACAACTAACAAGTTGAAATAGTAGTACTATCTAAAACAACTAGATGGCACAAACCCGGAAATAGTGAAATGATCAATCGAAATCGTATCCCAAATTGTCATCCGAATCATCCCCCCCATTACGTGCCGCAATCCTATCCTCCAGAAACGCCACCATATCCCTACTTATGTAGTCTACTACCGTCATGTTCCAGACCAAAGGTGCTTCTATCTTAATCTTGGCTGGTTGAAAAAGCAGGGCAGTGAGCGGTTGGATGAAGTTGTACCTTGATTTGATTTCGTCACGACTTCGCACTTGAACGTCTCCTGCTCCTAAATGCCCATAGTTGAAATACATCTGACATAGGAGGCGGTCGAAGAAAGCATCGCTACTATCTTCCCCCATTTGTCGGCGGACAACCTTAACTGCCTTGAGCATATGGTAGTCTTCATCAGCTGTAAACTCCATGTGTTCAAGTGTTTGTGTTCAAGTGTTTGTGTTTTTTTTCTTAAGTGTACTCTTTGCTTATATTACGAATATTGCATCATGTGGCATGTTTATATAGTATAGTCATTTTTTGGCGGGAGTTTTTAGGATGTAAACTCCATGGCGGGAGTTTTTGGCTGGAGTCCTTGGCGGGAGCATTTGTCTTGGCGGGGGTTACTTTTTGGCGGGTTTTTATAGGCGGGACTTTTTGTGTTGGCGGGAGTTTTTGTGTTGGTGGGTCCCGGCTGATATCAATAATCTATGCAACTTCACGGAGTAATTCAATAATCTATGAATACAGTTTGTGTAAACGTTCATGTTTAAGTTCATGTTTTAGTTTGCTGTTTTGGTTTACGAGAAGTTAATGTTTGAGCTCCTCTAACTGGTCTACCACTTATATTTCAATTCAAATTTTTTTTTAAATCTAGTTGAACATTAATTGGAACGTGAATTCAATACATAATGAGTTTC
Source organism: Limnanthes douglasii subsp. nivea (assembly GCA_036936605.1). Classification (NCBI taxonomy): domain Eukaryota; kingdom Viridiplantae; phylum Streptophyta; class Magnoliopsida; order Brassicales; family Limnanthaceae; genus Limnanthes; species Limnanthes douglasii. The sequence continues at coordinate 92,303,988 of JAUPFV010000003.1, forward strand.
GAGCAATACATAATCATTAAAACACAACATTATTCCTACACATAAAGTAAAATGGTTTTTGTATTTAAAAAAAAAGGTTGAAAAAAAAAAATTAAATTGTAATCTAAGGGTACCCTATTGCCGCCACAACACGGCGTAGGGATACCCGTTTTCGCCAACCAGTGGCGGCAATAGGTTTAACCCTTAGCCTTGCCTCTGTTCTTTTTTGACAGAGGCAAAAAAAGGGTCCCCTACGCCAGGTGAATGGCGTATGGGGCAATCCCCACGCCATTCCCTGGCGTGGGGCGCTGCAGTTACGCCGTCGCCTGGCGCTCGGTGTGTCTGTTACGCCATTATGCTGGCGAAAACGGCTGTCTTGAATTTATGAAGTCAAATTTTTTTAAAAAAAAAAATTCATATAAAGTAAGGAGGTTTAAAGGGTACAACACATTGTTAGTTTACAACAAAAAAAGCAAAAACATAGTCGAACACAAAATAAGTTCAATCTTTCGTTAAGTCCACTACCGAATCATCATGTTCAACGTAGTGCGTCGGTGTGGGATTTTGTAGTCTTGAAAATACACGAACTCTATCTAGCAAAGGGATCGACCAAGAAATTGCGTCTTCTCTCGCCGATCTCATCCACGTAGGATCTATAGTCGGTATGGGTGACCCTTTAACCAACTCAACCTACAAATTTCCGTTCAATATAAATGCGCGTTTACAAAATAAAATGCTTAAATGCATGCGAAAGTTAAAGTTATTTACTCACATGAACAAAATGGTTTTTATTGACGAATGCCACGCCGATCTCCTTTAAAGAACCATCGTTCGGCGGTGCATTTTTCACCGGTAGGTAAGTCGTACATCCACCGGGAGCGAGGCAATAGAAAACGCAATTGAATGTAGTCGCGACTAGTTTTCCGCAACTAGGCAAGGACATCCATTTTGCGTAAGGTGCATTCTCTTTATTAAAATTCAACCGGTTTATCTCCTTATCAACTTCGCTTTCATCGTCGAAATATGCAACCCGTTTATAAAACTCCCGATCGCTCTTTAGCTCGTGAACCAAGGCTTCTCTAACCATTAGCCATCCACTTTCGTTACCAACCATACCATGCGCGATGGCTCTAAAACCACAATTATCGTCGGGCATTACATTTGTAATTCGGGTTATGAAAGGACGCATATATTGAGGTATGTCTTTTGAAAATCTCGAGTCCAAAACATTTGGTAATCTAGTCGGTAATGGTATAGCCGTGAATGACGGTATAGCCTTGATGTGGTTCGACGTATCCGGAGTGCCTAAACCGACGCATTGAACCCGTTTTGCTATATTTTTTGGGGGTTTTGCTCCGGAATTAGTCGGAGTATGTGCCTTAACTGTTCTTGCGGTGCTACCGAGAGTGCCGACCGGGGTTACTATACTAGCGGCGGGTGTTACAACTCGTGGAGTTGCGGCACTATCGTGGGACTCAAACATTTCTTGTTCGACGTATTCGTGATATGAATGATCTCTTTTCGTAGAATAATCACGTTGGAATTTGCTACCCTTAACGCGACCCCGACCCCGTCCACGACCACGGCTTCCAACACATCCGGGAGTTCTACCGCGGGTTTTAACCTTCTCGAGGGGTTCGCAAAGGAGTGTAGTTGAAGGATCCAAAATTTTTTGAAATTTTTTGAGCCAATGACTTTGTTCGTAAACATCAAACTCTTCAAGTTTCGCATTTAGATTAGCGAAATTAAATTTCACTTCTTCTTTGCCGGTGAGTTTAACTCGCGGAACGATATCTAGTCTCTTCCAATGCTCATCTATAATCCGAGTAGGTACGTGGCCGTCCACTCTTCGGATTGCCTCAAGTTCGTGGGAACACGGCAAACCATGGATCGTACGATCGGTGCAAACGCACATAGATTTTTCACCACCGCTTTTATCAACATAGTTATCGTATACTATCGCCATTGCAATAGGTGATACGTACCCCCGTAAAAATTTGAACGGTTTGAAATCTTGGAATTTGTGAATTAAACGGCACTTGCTAAGCTCCATCGATTCTTTAATAGTAGAATGTTGCATCGCTAACAAGCCATGCACTTTATCCCAAAACCCATCGAAATCCAATCGGCTAGACCCAACATATTTTTTCAATGTAGCATGCGAGCTTTCGGCCCTATTAGAGGTGTGGTTATTAAAATGCATGATCTTGTTAGTATAAGCGTGAACAAACCTCTCTTTATAAGGCGTAATCCACGAGTCAACCACATAGTCCACCGTCTTATCTTGGTCTTTGAACATCGACCGCATCTTAGCCAACCTCTCGTTCATAACCTCAACGGTATCGGATGAAACAACGTCGTTCCAAGCCACCAAAAAAATTTTAGCCACATTTCCGTCTTCAAACATTTTTTTCGTTCTCCCGCTAACATTTTTGTTGATATGCCACTCGCATAACATGTGACTAGCGCTAGGGAAAAATTTGTCGATGCTATTCATCAAGGCTAGTTCGCGGTCCGTAACGATAACACACGGTAATTCACAATCATTCTCCTCCATTACCGTTTTCAAGCATCCCAAAGACCATTCGTAGTTGTCTTGTTTTTCACTCACCATAAACGTGAAACCAATGCAAAATGTTTTGTTCGTAGATGTTACCCTGACTACTTCGAACAAAGGCATCCCGTAACGAATGACTTTATATGTGCTATCCATGATTAGCAAGCGTGGGAAGGTTTGTAGTAAGTCGATACTAAGCGGATGTGCGAAAAACAAATCGGTTATGACGTTAGAACCGTCATTCCCCGTCCGTGTCCAATACTTATACTTGTGCAATTGCAATTTAAATAACAAGCATTGCATTTGGGATCGACCGCCGTTTTCGGCCATCCTCGTTCTTTGACGGTGATTGTAAACGTGACGGATATTTGAAGCATTCTCCGGATCGGCCTTTTTCAAAGCACCAAATATTTGTCGCGGACTTGTCCCGTTCACCGTCAAAAGATCAACGAGCTCTTTTTCCTTACGTTTTAACTTCGACCATTGCAAATGTCCTTCGGCATACTTGATCGGTTCGTGGTTTTGCTTCCCGGAAAGGACACTAAGAGCCCACTTATCGTCTCCTTTTAACGGATTACCCACCAAATGAAAAGGGCAATTTATGTTTTTGCTACCGGTGGCCTTACGCTTACGGTCGCACTCTTTAACGGCCGACTTGAAAATTTCGGATCGCTCGCACCGATAATCCACTCTCGGTGTTCTCCCCCTCTTCCCTACCTCCTTGACTGCTACGTTTATCGAAAAACCCAACGTTTTCCCCCTAACTTTTACCCACTCGGTCATCGACTCTAAGCTATACTCGTCGTGGGTGGTGAAATGGTGAGCGTAGTCCGAAACAAGCGAAATATCGCATTCGTTCACCTCCTGCAATACATAAGAAGTAGAAAAACAAATTAAACCGGCATTCCGGATTCGGGAACCACATTTCGCCATTCCAAAGGCGTGTGGCACATTCCATTCGCCATGGCTTGGCGTGGGAGACCTACCGAGCGTCACACGTGTGGCGTACGGATGCTACCCCACACCAAACCATGGCGATGGGAATGTGCCATACGCCTTTCAAATGGCGTACGACATGTCGTCCACACCGGAGTGTGGCGAAGAACACCATTACGGGTTTTTTCCCGAAAATCGATTTTTTGGCCGAAATGAAAGAGGAAAATGCAATGTACCTCCTCGGCGACCATGCTGCTCTGCGTGGGAAGCACTTCCGACCCTTTTCCGTCCATGTTGTGAAGGTTTTGAAATTTTTCAAAAAATTGTTTTAGTTCGTTGTTAAGTTTCTATTTTTAGTATGTTTGGAGAAGATGAAGTTTGAATTTAAGTTTGCAACTTCATGGAGTAGTTTGGTTCTCTTCAATGGCATCACTTGTAAATATTTACACTTCAAAGGGTTTTTTGGATTTTTTGCCTTGTGGCATTTTTGTAAATATTGAAAATCAGAAACATGCGACTTCGCGGAATAGTTTTGACCGTTCTTTTAGCAACTCCCTACCAATAATTTAGGAGTAGTTTGGATGGAAAAAAAAGTCCACTTTCTATTCTAGTTAGATACGATTATATTAAGTTTTGAACCTTTTTTATATATAACTTTATCAATTTGTTTTGGCACCTTATCAAAATTATATTGGGTTCTTATTATATTTTTTTAAATTTTTTTTGCAAATACTGAGTCAATATCAAATCAAACCAATTATTAATTTAGTTTTTTAAAAAGTTAAAAAATAGATACATCAAAAAAATTAAATTGTATCTTAAAAAAATTGCTTGTCACATGGTATATATAAGCTATATTTTGACATGGTTTTAATATATATTTTATCACAAAAATAGTAAAAGAATATTATATACTACTTTAACCACTAAAATTTATGATTTTAATAATTAAAATATGTAACACGATGTCAAGTTAATTAGTATGGTTTGATGTCGCATATTTCGAACAACATATTTTAATTTAAATCACCACGTTATTAATAACAAAATTAAAAAAAAAACACACAATGAGGTTCCAACTATTATTTTGAAATATTTTTATATTATCAAGACATAAATGGATACATCTGATATACATTTACAAATATTAGATCTAAATCTACCCTCTATTATAGTTTTTCCATGATATATTTTTCATTTTGTGAGAAAAATATTTGCCTTACGTCCAAATAATTAATCTAAATTTTAGATTCGAATATAATTGTTTCGTGATATAGTTTTTATTAGATGAAAAATCGTTTATATATATATAATTAATCTAGTACTTTTATTATTGTACTATTTTATGACAATAACTAAATATATATTTAGCATTGATGTACATAGATATTCTAACAATCTGAAACTTTGAGTGTTATATAGTACTCAAAAATATATTTAACTTCAATAGGACCCCTGAATCAATTGCCAATAGGTGAACGGGGAACCCCGTTACATGATGATAAACAATAAAAAAAAATAAAGACTTTTTTCTCGTAATGTGAATAATAGGATGCAACAGTAAACAAATTATTGTTATCCATCAATTAATGGGGTCAATTATGGTGTGTAGCTTAAGAGTAATATGAACGGTTATCGTAGATACTAAGATTAAATAGTCCTAACTTTGGAGATCCAATAAAGAACATATATCAGTTAACATAAGCAAACGTATATATTGCAATGAACCTTTATGTATACAATACTGCAAATATCATCAGATCGTATTACAAATGCTCTTACTGAGACTAACAATCCACCAAATTAACTACACCCATACTAATGGTGTGCACCTGGAAAACCTTAGGTAAAACTGCATTTGTTAGAGGATCTATTATCATGAAGTTTGTGTCGATGCGCTCTATACTTATTTGACCAATCTAAATTCTTTCTTTAACATGCGAGAACTTTATATCTATTTGTTTGGATCCAGATGAGCTCATGTTTTTATTATAGTATTGCACCATAGAATTGTTATGAAAATACAACCTCACGAGACCTTATATCCCTTATACATTACGCAACTCAGTGACAAAATTTTGCAGCCATAACGCATGGTTCGATGCCTTAGAACACATATAAAATTATATTTCCATGGTGGACGATGCAATAAGTGTTTGATTTATACGTTTCCATGGTTTTACACCTTCAACTAATTCGAATATGTTGCTCAATGTACTTTTTAGTGTGTCTACGCATCTACCAAAATCCGAGTCAGAATACCCAATGATCTTCATCTTTTTTTATTTCTTATATATCAACAAGTGCCTTTTTTTCATTGCATATATTGAAGTACCATTTTAACTGCCTTCTAGTGATTCATACCTGGGTTACTTACACACCTCTCCAACATATTTACAGCAAAAGCAATGACATGCATATTACAAACTTGAGCATACATAAACTCTCAACTGCCGAAGCATAAGAATTTTTTTACATTTTCTCAGTCTTAAGTTTCTTCTTTGGACATTGACCTAGACTTAGCCCGTGGTAATCAAGGGTTTTCAGTTTGCCAATCCGTAATGTTGTAACACACTTTTAATATATGCCTTTTATGATAACTCAAGAATACCACGAGAGTAATCCTAATGTATTTGGATTCCTAACACAAAACTGGCATCACTCAGATCCTAAATATCAAACTTTTCTCCTAGAAATCTCTTTATACTGTGTAATTATTCATTATTATTTGTGGCAAGCAATATATCATCAAAATACAATGCCAGAAATATAAAATTACTCCAACTGAAATTTTAATACACACAATCATCAACCAAGTTGACTTCAGTGTCAAAAGAGACTATCACCTCGAGAAATCTATGGTACCACTGATGAGAAGCATGTTTGAGCCTATAAATATAATTTTTATGCATGCAAACTATATTATTTAAGTTGCCTACTAAAAAGTATTCTTGTTGCACCATATAGATAGTTTCCTCAATATTACCCTTGAGAAACACAGTCTTTATATCCATTTGATAAAGCTCAAGATCAAAGTGTGCAACTAATATCATGAATGTTCTAAAAGAATCCTTCGTAAATATCAGAGATAAGGTTTTTTAAAATCAATCTTTTTTTCAGAGTATAACGTTTCACTACAAGACGTGATTTATGTCTTTTCATATTACCAGGGAATTACATTTGGTTTTGTAAACCCACTTACAACCAATTTCCTTTCTTCCCTCCGGTATTGGGAAAAGTTCCCATACCATATTTTCTTGTGTTGATTTATACTCTTCCTTCATAGGTCAATCCAATACTGAAAGTCAGAGCTTTCCATGGTTTGTTTGTACGATGAGCGGTCATCTACAATTCAAGCATATGACTCATCATGTTTCCATAGGTATAATATAAAATCCGGATGTATATCATTCTTTTTTGCTTTCGTGGAATTTCTTAAGGGTGAAATTACCTCTTATTTCACTTCTTGAGGAGGTATAGTTTTATCTTCACGAATAATTTCATTTGATCTTCTTGCGGAGGATTACCTTAAAGTTCACATTGCTTAAACTGGACCATAACTGTATCTTAATTAAAAACCTGAAGTGGAACATCAATGTTATTATGAGTATTAACTTATTGTAATGGAACCAAAATGATTGGTATTAAATCACAATCTTTTGATACCTGATTATTTGTATTAAAATCTTCATGAAACTCTACATATTCTTCTTCAAAATGAACAACTGTTGTATTATTCTTCCTCTCAAAATCAATATCCTCTAGAAACTTTGTCGTTCGCGTTTCAAATATATTACCAATAAGATGATTATAAAACTTAAAAACCTCTAGAGAATTCATAATAACTAACGAAGAAACTTTACTATTTTTGGGTCCAAATTCTTTTCCTGAGGTTTGTAAGCCATTGCCTCAATTGGACACCCTTATATATGCAGATATTTTAAATTAGGCATGCGCCCGTTCCAAAACTCATACATGTTCCTAAATGTTTCCTTAGTGAGTACTTTATTGAGTATTTAAGCAAAATATTTGATGATTTCCCCCCAGAGACAGTGGTAGAGATGAGTTACTTATTACACTTATAACCATATCTTTTAGTATACCGTTCTGTCTCTTAGATACACCATTCATGTGGGGTGAACTCGGAATTGTGTATTGAAAGACTATGTTGTAGTTCTCTAAGTATTTTACAAACAATCCTTAATGTTATTCTCACAATCCTTCACATCTACAATAACATTCACCAATTTAGTCAGATCTAATGCTCTTAATATTCTTACGAAACATTTTCAACTTTCGTCCTAAAATATTTGAACTTGTCTAGAAACACAGGTTTTTCATGAAAGAGATAGAGATAACCGAACTGAGAGAAGTCATGGATAAATTATATGAAGTATCGTTTCTTATTCCATGATTCTTGTGGAAACAATCCACATATATTAGTATGTATCAGCTCTTATACTTCAGTCGCTCTATATGTCATACCCTTTTAGTTTTGGTTTGTTTCCTTCTGACACGCTCGATACATGTACCAAATTTTAGTAATCTACAAGACCTAATAAAACTCTACTTCAAACTTGTATATCCTAACTTTAAATATATGACCTAACTAGTTATGATACGGTTTAGAGGATTTTTTTGCCTTAGTAGTTTTATTTAGTATACGTTATGCATTTATGATATTTTTTATTAACAATATTTAAAAATTAAAAATTATATTTATTTATCAACCTTTCATGCCCAAAAATCACATTATTTAATAAGTGTAAAAACTGTTGTTTCCCATAAGGTAAAAATATAAATACAAGTCTATAACTGGAAAAAAAATTAAGTTCATTAAAAAATTATGATGAAATCAAGTTCAGAAATTAAGTTCTCATAAGGTTAAAACATCTTATTAAGTTTATTCTCGCAATCCTTGTTTAAATATCATTTTCCTTGTAGAAAAATCATCGACCAATCATTGATTCCTCATGATTTTTCTTATTAGTCGGACCTTGACCCGGTATTTTTCCTTCAACCTTTCGTTTATGCCTCATCCCCTTTTTATATGATATCATGTTCGCTTCATACATTACCCTTTTAAGTCTTTCATCCTATTGTGCGACATGGGAAATCAACTCATAGATATTCCATTTATTCTTTATATAATTATAAATGGATCGAAAATGTTTAAACCTATATGATAATGACTGAAAAATGAATCCTACTATACACTCCGCAAGTATGTCTACATAAACTGCCTTTAAGTTTGGGAAATCATAAACATTTCAAGAATGTGCTCACAGATTTTTCCTTTTCTAGTTTACTTCTTGGTCCTAGAGCTCATTAAGAAGACGTTGCATCTCTAACTTATCATTCTAAGAAAAAGCTTGCTCGACTACCACGAGAAAATCGGTAGCTATGGTAGTATTTTTTAAGACAGCCCCACGAAGTGCTACTGGTATTTCTGGTAACATAATATACATGCATAACCTATTAGAATATTCCCACTTCTCATATTTTTTAGTTTCCCAGGTGTACTTTCTTGACTAAGAGTAGAGGGTTTGATGTTCATCATTGCATAATCATATTAAAGAACAAACAAATACATAATTATATATTGTTTCCATATAGTAAAATTCGCGCCATCCAACATGAGCGATTTATTCCCTAACGGATTGTAACCCAAGTTCATTAGTAAAAAACTAAGTAACACATATCACATTTAGATTTGTGAGATATAACAATTAACATACTAAAAAATACTACAAGTCCCTATGTATACCAACAGTCGCAAAACAGTCCAACATGTTCACTTTAATATTACAAATGTCCCATATGTTTTAGTACTATTGCATTTTAGTCCCTTGCGTGTAATTAACGAGGGTTAAAAAATGAAAATTTGTTAAGATATGATAGACTATTTGGTGACATTAGAAAAACATGGGGGAGGGGGTATTTCGTCGCATTTGGTAAACATAATTGACTAAAATGCAATATTATTAAAATATGAAGGATCATTTTAATACAAAAGTGAACATGGAGCAATATTTCACGAAAATTGGTATACATAAGGGACTTGTAGTGATTTTTAATCCACATATCATACATGAACATGGTATATACATGTAAAATATAAAATACTCTGATAACAAATACCGAATATAAAATCATACTAGCATGTACTTATGAGTTTGAGAAAATTATCATGGTCATTATTTTAATTTTCTTAAGTACCAGTGAAACCCTTCTGATGGCTAATTTCACTTACTTAAATTAATAATGACCATAGTTTAATTTTTCTAGGTACCAATGAAATCTTGTAGAAGGCTCATTAGACCTAGTCAGAATGAAATTATCACCAACGCCATTTGAAATGAATTTTCTCTAGTTCATGATTAATGAAATCCAAATATTAAACTGACGAAGGATCGAAAATATCAAAATGTAAATTAACCCGTTGAACTTTTCAAAGCTTATGATCTTCAAAGAGATCAATTTAACATTCCCAAAGGCTGATTAAATTAATTCCAATATTCACCTACCGAAATTCAGAATCTTTGTAATCCATATCCATTGAAACATTAAGCACATAAACAATTAATTTAAAAATACATACATACAAAAATAAGCATGCCCTAACACAATCACATATGAAATAAATTACAAAAATATAAAAGAATAATTAATAACTAACTAAAAAATAATTTTTATTTCGAAATATTTTTTAAAATTGAGCATGGTGTTGATGTCACTTGATGAACTACCCAGCGAGTAGCAATGGTTGTTGTCACTAGATGTTTGCCGAACCAGAAGCCCGCCACTACTATCATCGCAAAAACAATGGGTTTGCAAATTACATCCCAAGTCAACACTTCGCTGGCCATAGTGAAAATTGTCGAACAACCTTCGATTAACAATAACATCAGGGGTTAAGTTGTCGATGAGTCATTGTCCCCATAGTTTTGAATTGGTTCGTTAAATTAGGGATTATTTATGCCAAATTTAGGAGAAACTTTCAACCATGTAACAAACTCAAAAGTAATAGAAGAAACCCAAAGACTATATCATATAGTAATTTATTCAAAAAAGATTAAACACATAATCATACTCTCAACAAAAATAAACGTATTTATGATTTTCATACAAATCCTAAACACATGCCCTAACTAAGTCAACTAAACATTTATTGCCAATAACATGGATTCTTTACATTAATAAAAATATACAGGATTCGATAACCGATATATAATCATTTATCCTATGTATCATAAGAGGGTTTCATGGATCTGATACCAATTAATGAATACTAAATGAATCGCAACAAAATAGGACATAAAAAACATGCAAAAAGAAATCAACCCTCTTATAGATTCGACTATAGAATAAGCTGAAAGACCGTTACCATTTTTGCTGCTACTATTATCCATTAATCGAAGCATTGATATTCTAAAGTTCTTCGTTAGAATTCGAGGTCTATACTAGATATACATGCAAAAGGTTGTTAGTGCTTCAAGTCATAAAACCAACGAATTTTTTATTTAGTTTTAGGTTGACGGAATACAGAAGTCTAAGTCATTCTTATATATGATATGCAACTTAGACTTTAAGTTTTATATGCCTATTAACATATACTATTTTGTTACCAAGTACCACAACCCTAGTAAATTGAATTTATTAATTTACTCCATCAATTATTAGTTCATGCATAAGTGTATAGATTTGGTCACAATCCTTCACCATGCCCAAATTCAACCTGGTTACCACACTTATAAGTCCATAACGCAATTTCACCTATAAGCTCAATACATAATTTATTATATAATATAATTAATCCAATTACTTTTATTATTGGACTAACTTATAACAATGACAAAATATATATCTAGCACATCGGTCCATAAATATTCTAACATAAGTTGATTTGTTTTAACCAAATATTTTAACAATCAATCACGCATTACATATTGGTTGTGGATTTATTTCTTCATATTTTAACTTCTACAATAATTTATTTTATGATATTTCTTAAATTTCGTTAACTCCACCGATTCTCATATAAGATTTTAACATAAACTATTTAAAACATTTAGATTATTCTCTACCATTGAACAATAAATAGCCATTTATTGAGTAGTTACTTAATATTTGAAGATATCTAATGGATCATTTTAACTAGTTTATTCAATAATATTGTATTTATCTTTACATATTAGTTTTTTATTATCATCACCATTTTTTATGATCAACATGGTCAATTGGAAAATGTGTATCTAGAATTAAGTCAAATTTAGTATTAATTTTTAACTTAATTTTATCAACACTTTCTGTAACCTGACAGTTTGATTTTTAAAGAACACCATATCTCTGATTGATTTTTTTTTAATTTTGAAATGCATAACCAAAGACATCATGATTTATTTTCTCATCCAACGTTGATATTTCATTTCGATAAATATGTACGAAATCCTTACAACTAATCACCGTCAAGTGGTTATAGTTTATGTAACTTCTTATTTATATATTTTCATGGATAACACCTTCTAAAAAACTAAAAAAAAGCTAGGTTGATAAGAACAAATTATGTTATTAGTGTTCCACTCCAGACTTTTGAGAATACTAAATAAGAGAGCATACATCTGATCTCTTTGGATATAGTTATATTCATTATTTGTGTAATACCATTATGCTATAAAGGGTTTTCTTATTTGTCTCTCAATTTTGGTACCATAAAATCTTGAATATTTTTTAAATTATCCAAAATAATCACCACTATTATCAGAGCGGACACATATCAATAATTTTTCAGTATGATTTTCAATATTGATACGAAACTTCGGTATGACCTCTACTGTCTGATATTTGGTCTTAAAAGAATAAAATCAAATTGTTTTAAAAATATCGTCTATAAATGTGGCAAAGTTTAATGATTCTAAAAAAATTCATCACTCATAAAACATATGTAAATGGATTAATTAAATAATATGATTCTTTTCGTCACATCGTCATGCTTGAAATGTAATTTAATTTGTTTTCCTACAAAACAAATGAGTAGTTCTCTTTAACAAAATATTGAAACGATTTTGTGGAAGTTGTTATTTTGTAAGAATTTTATTTCTCACTCATATAAGTGAATTACTAGTTATAATTAATTATATTTGTTTTTTCTCTACAAAATAATTTTGTTTACATATAGTATAAACAGTCAATTTTGTATCTCTAACCACCTCGTTATTGGAGCTTCCAAAATATATTGTGAAACTAATTTTGTATCCCATATTACCAAGACACATGAAGATCTAATGAGTCTCACATCGCCTTTACTAATAATTTTACATTTGAATTAATTTATTATTTTGAAAAGGTTAAACTCACAACTTGTATTCATGGAAAAAAAGACTTTGTTAGAATATTCAGTGTATTAAGTTTCCTTGTATAGGCCTCTAAGTTCTCTATGTATTGAGCGCCTTACTATTGAGTTAACATATCTAATACATCAATAAGACAAAAAGGAACAGTTTCTAATAAACACAAAACTCTAGCCGCTTCCTGCGGCTACTTCTCTCTTTGTTTTTTAACATGGTATCAAAGCACGTGTGATTCTGGGAATTCTGAACATCCTTAACAAAGATGGCTGGCAATGATGTCGTGGTCAGTCAAATACCTGATGAATTAACAATGCAGATTGCTGCCATTCTGAGAAATGGTCTCGGAACACAACAACAAACAATTAACCCCGAGAATTTATCCCTATGGATTAAAATCGGTGATGACAATTATACCCTATGGGCAAACCTGATGAAGAAACCAATTGGGGGAAGGGAAGAGGTTCTCACATTACAGGGGAGTCGACACCTCCATCCAAAACTAACAAAATATATACAAGGTGGGAACAAGATGATCAATGTGTTTTCACATGGATTATCCAGAATCTTAAATCTAGCTTGGTAAATAATTTCTCGCAATATCCCACTGCAAAATCCCTCTGGGATGGGTTAGCCACCACATACGGTTCTGGCACAGATTCGTTACAGGTGTTTGACCTTCATAAGAGGGCTAATTCATTAAGGCAAGGGTCCGATACACTAGAAGACTTGTGGAACAAAGTGTAGAACATATGAATGTCTATAGATAGGCGAGATCCGAACCCTATGAAAGACCCATAAGACATTCAGATCTACAATAAGAAGACTCAAGAACAAAGACTATCAATTGCGAATGGCGATTAATGACAAGCTGGAACCAGTCAAGAGAGATATTCTGAAAAAGGATCATCTTCCTTACGTGGAAACAACATATGCTACAATATGAAGGGAAGTGGCCAGGCTTAATATACTAAAATCAAGTTCTTCTGATAGTGACTCGATTGAAATTAGAATGGGTCTGGCTGCTAAATATTCTGCACAGCGGTTTAAATTCTGATCCAAAGAGAAAGAAGATAAATCCAAGTTGTATTGCACTCATTGTGGGATGAAGAAACACACTAAAGAGACATGTTTCCAGCTGGTTGTCTATCCAGAATGGTGGGAGGACGGTCATAAGGAGACAAATAACCAGTGTTTCAGATCTAATGTCAAACAGGCTTCGTCTACAAGTGGGGGTGAAGACCTGACTAAAAATGAGCAAGGAAGTGGCACTGGTTTTGGAGGAATGGCGGCGAACTCCTATGAAAAGCTTGGAGGTAAAGGGTTTGAGAAATCAATGAATTTGATCTTTGATTACGGGGCTACGGACACCATGTCTTATGATCCTAAAGACTTTGGTGACATGTCATCTCCAAAGAAGTCCCATATTGAAACTGCTAGTGGAGAAATTTGTGAAGTCAAAGGTGGAGGTTCAATTATGTTTTCGGAAGAAATGGAAATTAAAAACTGCCTCTACATTCCTTCACTATCTTTAAAGTTATTATCTGTTTGCCAAGTGACAAAACAACTCAATTGTGTGGTTCCTATGTATCCATTTTTTTTCATTTTACAGGACATTCGTACGAAGGAGATCATTGGGCGTGGTATTGAGCAAGAAGGTCTCTATTATGTTGATGAGGTAGTTCATAAGGGACATGCCATGCTTGCTCACGGAACAACCAAAAGGCAACTTTGGTTATGGTATCGGCGACTTGGTCATCCTTCTTTTAGCTATCTTAAGAGTTTGTTTCCTAGTCGTTTTTTAAATAATTCCATTCATGAGAAATGTGAAACCTACATTCTTGCAAAAAATCGTAGGGTCTCATTTAATCAAAGTAATACAAGAGTTTATTATGCTTTCGCTAATCCATTCTGATGTTTGGGGTCCAACACCAAATTCCACTAACAATCAAATCGGATACTTGGTTTTATTTGTGGATGATTTCTCAAGAATGACTTGGATATACTTCATGAAACATAAATCGGAAGTACCATAAATATTTGTTTGTTTTTACAAAATGATTTTGACTCAATTTGAAAAAAATACAGATTCTCCGTTCTGATAATGGAACAGAGTTTGTCAACCAAACAATGCATAATTTTTTTCAAAACAAACGGTCTTATCCATCAAACCACTTGTCCAAACACACCTCAACAAAACGGTACTTCATAATAAAAAAATCGTACTTTACTTGAAAAAACTCGTGCTATGATGATTGAATCTAAAGTTCCTCATTCTCTTTGGCTAGAAGCTCTTGCTACAGCCACGTATCTTGCAAATCGTCTACCAACCCAATGTCTAAGAAATAAAACTCCATTACAAGTGCTTGCCACCAAAGTTACAATTCCATCTGTTATGACCTTACCACCTCGTGTCTTTGGTTGTTCGGTGTTTGTTCATATCCCTAAAACCAGTCGAAAGAAACTTAATATGTGTGCTAAAACGTGTGTATTCGTTGGGTATGGTGTCCATCAAATGGGCTATCGGTGTTACAATCCGGTTACTCGTCGAATCCATGTCACCATGGACTGTGACTTCTTAGAATCCGATTATTATTTTGACCACCAATCTCATGCTCAGGGAGAGAAAGTAAGTGAATCACTCGACTGGTTGCTATATGAAAGTTACTTTGAGGATGTGCCGACAGAGTCGGTAGATGCTGCCACCAAACACGCCTCTTCCAACATAAAGGAGACTGACGAGGTAGTTCTTACCACCAATGATTCTCCCGAAGATAATGTCCAACAAAAAATAAATGCCATGGATACTACCAGCGAGTCAGCCGAAGAAAATGTCCATCAAGAGGTAAACAATTTACAATGTCATAATTCACAAAATGCTACTGACCATGACATTTCAGGAAGTTCATTTGTTGAAACTCAAACTCTGGTTCTTCCCCCAAGAAAAAAATAGAGGAGTTCATCCTGACCGGTATTCACCGGAACACGTTCCTCGTGCTTCTACATATCCGGTAAAAATAGACAGGAAAGGAATGACGAAGATTTCCAAGGCATTTTCAGCTACTATCCTATCTGAACAAATCCCTAAAACACCTCAAGAAGCTAAGAAGATGACTGAATGACATGAGGCAATGAATACCAAAATGGAAGCTCTAAAAAGAAATGGTACATGTGAGAATTATGTGTTACCACAAGGGAAGAAAGCAGTCGGGTATAAATGGGTGTTTAATATAAAATATAAATCTGATGGCACCATTGAGCGACACAAGGCAAGATTGGTTGCCAAAGGATATACACAAACATATGGTATAGACTACCCTGAAACGTTCTCTCCCGTTGCAAAGATTGACACTATCAGAGTTTTACTTTCAATAACCGCGAATAAAGATTGGCATCTTCATTAATTTGATGTAAAGAATGCTTTCTTACATGGAGACTTGGAAGAAGAGGTATATATGGAACCCCCACCAGGGTTCTCTGATGGTTTTCAAGAAAATGAGGTATGTAAACTGAAAAAGGCATTATATGGGCTCAAACAGTCTCCTCGTGCTTGGTTTGGGAGATTTACAATGCTAATGAAGCAGTATAGCTACAAACAGAGTAATGAGGATCATACCTTGTTTTACAAAAAGAGAGGAGAATTAGTCACTTGCCTTATAATATATGTCAACGATATGATTATAACGGGGAATGACGAAGAAGAAATTAGCTCTCTTGGGAAAAACCTCTTCAAGGAGTTCGAAATGAAAGACCTTGGGGGATTGAATTATTTCCTAGGAATCGAGGTTCTTAGGTCAAGAGAAGGGATTTATATCTCCCAACGAAAATATATATTAGATTTATTAGTTGAAGTTGGCATGGTGGATTGCAAACCAAATGACACTCCTATGGTTGTGAATCACAAACTAAAGATAATTGAAGGGGCCAGACCATCGAGTAAAGAAAGGTACCAAAGGTTGGTGGGAAAATTGATTTACCTCGCTCACACTCGACCCAACATTGCATACGCGGTGGGAGTAGTTAGCTAGTTCATGCATCATCCTCAGGAACACCATATGGAGGAAGTAATGAGGATTATTCGATATCTCAAAGGCACACCAGAAAGAGGCATAATTTTTAAGAAAAATGGACACCTTGATGTTGAAGTATTCACGGATGCTGATTGGGGAGGGAATCCTAACGACAAGCGATCAACTGCTGGCTACTTTACTCTTCTTGGAGGTAACTTGGAGAAGTAAGAAACAGAAACTAGTATCACTGTCAAGTGCTCAATCAGAATTTAGAGGAATCGTTAAGGGGATTACCGAGATACTTTGGTTAAAGAAGATAATGAAAGAAATCGGATCCCTTCTAAAGTGTCCAACTCAGTTAATGTGCGATAATAAAGTTGCGATTAAGATTTCAGAAAACCCGCTATAACACGATTATGCAAACCACGTTGAAATAGATAGTCACTTCATAAGAGAAAATATTGAAGATGGGACAGTCGAACTTCCATTTGTTAGATCCGAAGACCAACTGGCAGACATCCTGACAAAAGCGGTTGCTGCAAGAACATTCGAATAAGTTTTATCCAAGTTGGGTATTGTTGATCCAACTACACAACTTGAGGGGGAGTGTTAGAATATTCAGTGTATTAAGTTTCCTTGTATAGGCCTCTAAGTTCTCTATATATTGAGTTAACATCTCTAATGCATCAATAAAAGAAAAAGGAACATTTTCTAATAAACACAAAACCCTAGCCGCTTCCTGCGGCTACTTCTCTCTTTATTTTTTAACAGACTTATATTAGTTATTATAACGTAAATGACACTATAAGTAATAGAGGTAATGCAATAATCGTACACAACAATAATAAATGATAAAATAATTTAATCAATAATTATATAGAATTATTTTTCAAAATCAACCATCCATATGTCTTGGAATTATGCGTCTATGTATCTCAAGTTCATATATCTGAGATACATGGATGGTTCATTATGGAGTATAATTGACCTAACAACTTATAGAAGTTTTTTGTTCTCTATTAGTCAATACCATAATATTTTTGTATAGATTTTTTCTTTGGAATTCTAATAATCATTATTTTAATATCTCGGTTTATGATAGTAATCGTAAATGACGCTGCTTCTTTACTTTCATAAATCTCTAAATTTGATTTTTTTTATATAGAAAATTATTTTCTCAGTATTCTTCTTTTCCCAATGAGTAGTGTTTATCCTTCAAAGTGGCTTGGAAAGCTATGATGACCATATTGTTTTAATTTTTGTTAATATATATTTTAAAATACTTAAAGTCATATGTACTTGACCTACTACAAATATTTTGTAACAATATGATAAAG
The DNA here is from genome assembly GCA_036936605.1 of Limnanthes douglasii subsp. nivea. Classification (NCBI taxonomy): domain Eukaryota; kingdom Viridiplantae; phylum Streptophyta; class Magnoliopsida; order Brassicales; family Limnanthaceae; genus Limnanthes; species Limnanthes douglasii. Next base: position 92,322,154 of record JAUPFV010000003.1, read on the forward strand.
AAATTAATAAAAATGAGTGATAGAACTTCCTCAACTAAGACGAACTTTATATTTGTCAAATTATCACGAATCTTATCAAATTGTCATGAATCAATATGGTTAAGTTTACCCATTATAGAGTTTTAAATTCAAAATTCATATTATGATGTTATTGCGTACATGTCTTCCAAACTTCTTCATAATTTAAAAGCGTTTGTTTTGTTTACAATGTCAAGAGCCGCTCTTGGTTCAACTCACTTTCATATCATATTGACATTCTTCCATTCTAGTTTGTTTATACAAGTATGAATCTCACCCATATTTGTAAGTTATTATATTTGTGTACAACTATAAACTCAACAATAAAAAGTTAATACATAATAATTATACAAAGTAGTTTTGCGATGTTTAATTTTATATATTTTTAAACATAAAAATATAGAAAACAAATTACAAATAACAATACTAACCATCAACGATTAAAAAACGATTATTATAAGGCGGTAATTTGATAAAATTACAAAACGTACCAAAAAATATAGTATCCAAAATTGTTTTTAAAATATACATAATGTTATACTACTTTTCACCAATAGTAAACTTATTATTATTCACTATTATCCACTTAAATAGTTTTTTTACAACATTTGACTAATGAATATGACGAATTACAATAATATACGTGTAGTTAGCGGTTTATAACAACTATCTTGTTGTTTCCTTTTCAATCCAAAAACTACATTTGCACTATTTCCTATTTTTTTTAATTTAAATATGCAGACCAAAACAATTTGAATCGATCTATAATTTTTGTATTTCTATTTTAGGCTCAACGACGAATGCCTCAAATATTTGTATGAACGATATATTATTCAATTAAATTTTTTTTATCAGAAAATATATAACAAATATAAGATGATTTGGTTAAAATATTTGTGGGAGTGTTTACGTGACATAACTATCGAAAGATATCTTTTACTAATTTGATATTAATTCGGTTAACACAAGATTATATAGAAGTTAATTTAATTTAATATGAAATATTAATTATTAAAGAATGTATTTAGTGTTATATTTATGGTTAGATAAATTAATCAGTATTTTTATATTGTATTTATTATTAGATATATTGGTTAACATTCTTTCCATGATTATGGATGTATTTAGATTATTTATATAATGAGGATTGCTTTGTGAATGAGATTATCAAATCAATTAATCATAAATTATGTTCGGTTTCAGAATTTTATTTTTGAAAAAAAATATAACATATTCATCTTGTATAAAATTATTTTGACCCCAGCGTATAAAGTCATAGATCATATAGACCGAACCCCTTTTTATAAAGCGTTGTTGAAGGTCACGTTTGATATGGAAATAAGATTTTAAGGACTAAGTTGTAAATAATGTAAGTTTAAGGATTAAACTGTAAATAATGTAAGTTTAGTCCTTAAATTATAAATGATGTAAGTTTTAGAGAACATTTGTGACTATGTAATATTGTTAGGGACTAAAGGGAAATTTGTCCTCTTTTGTAACAGATTTCACTTTGAGACTAAGTCTTGGCTCCTTTATATAAAGGGCAAGGCTTACCTAATAAAGGGGTTGAACACTTTTTCTACTGAACTCATTTGTACTTAAACTTTCTCTCTCTAAAAGCTCTCTAACTCTTTCTCTCTCTAGAATTCTCTTATAACAATTTCATAAGGCAAAATCTATACTCACCAACATTCAATATGTTGAAATCGATACTTTTGTATTAGAATAGATAGGCACTTCATAAGAGAAAATATTGAAGATGGGACAGTCGAACTTCCATTTGTTAGATCTGAAGACCAACTCGCAGACATCCTGACAAAAGCGGTTGCTGCAAGAACATTCGAATAAGTTTTATCCAAGTTGGGTATTGGTGATCCAACTACACAACTTGAGGGGGAGTGTTAGAATATTCAATGTATTAAGTTTCCTTGTATAGGCCTCTAAGTTCTCTATATATTGAGTTAACATCTCTAATACATCAATAAAACAAAAGGGAACATTTTCTAATAAACACAAAACCCTAGCCGCTTCCTGCGGCTACTTCTCTCTTTGTTTTTTAACAGACTTATATTAGTTATTATAACGTAAATGACACTATAAGTAATAGAGGTAATGCAATAATCGTACACAACAATAATAAATGATAAAATAATTTAATCAATAATTATATAGAATTATTTTTCAAAATCAATCATCCATATATCTTGGAATTATGCGTCTATGTATCTCAAGTTCATATATCTGAGATACATGGATGGTTCATTATGGAGTATAATTGACCTAACAACTTATAGAAGTTTTTTGTTCTCTATTAGTCAATACCATAGTATTTTTGTATAGATTTTTTCTTTGGAATTCTAATAATCATTATTTTAATGTCTCGGTTTATGATAGTAATCGTAAATGACGCTGCTTCTTTACTTTCATATATCTCTAAATTTGATTTTTTTTATAGAAATTTATTTTCTCAGTATTCTTCTTTTCCCAATGAGTAGTGCTTATCCTTCAAAGTGGCTTGGAAAGCTATGATGACCATATTGTTTTAATTTTTGTTAATATATATTTTAAAATACTTGAAGTTATATGTACTTGACCTACTACAAATATTTTGTAACAATATGATAAAGAAATTAATAAAAATGAGTGATAGAACTTCCTCAACTAAGACGAACTTTATATTTGTCAAATTATCACGAATCTTATCAAATTGTCATGAATCAAAATGGTTAAGTTTACCCATTATAGAGTTTTAAATTCAAAATTCATATTATGATGTTATTGCGTACATGTCTTCCAAACTTCTTCATAATTTAAAAGCGTTTGTTTTGTTTACAATGTTAAGAGCCGCTCTTGGTTCAACTCACTTTCATATCATATTGACATTCTTCCATTCTAGTTTATTTATACAAGTATGAATCTCACCCATATTTGTAAGTTATTATATTTGTGTACAACTATAAACTCAACAATAAAAAGTTAATACATAATAATTATACAAAGCAGTTTTGCGATGTTTAATTTTATATATTTTTAAACATAAAAATATAGAAAACAAATTACAAATAACAATACTAACCATCAACGATTAAAAACCGATTATTATAAGGCGGTAATTTGATAAAATTACAAAACGTACCAAAAAATATAGTATCCAAAATTGTTTTTAAAATATACATAATGTTATACAACTTTTCACCAATAGTAAACTTATTATTATTCACTATTAGCCACTTAAATAGTTTTTTTACAACATTTGACTAATGAATATGACGAATTACAATAATATACGTGTAGTTAGCGGTTTATAACAACTATCTTGTTGTTTCCTTTTCAATCCAAAAACTACATTTGCATTATTTCCTATTTTTTTTAATTTAAATATGCAGACCAAAACAATTTGAATCGATTTGTAATTTTTGTATTTCTATTTTAGGCTCAACGACGAATGCCTCAAATATTTGTATGAACGATATATTATTCAATTAAAATTTTGTTATCATAAAATATATAACAAATATAAGATGATTTGGTTAAAATATTTGTGGGAGTGTTTACGTGACATAACTATCGAAAGATATCTTTTACTAATTTGATATTAATTAGGTTAACACAAGATTATATAGAAGTTGATTTAATTTAATATGAAATATTAATTATTAAAGAATGTATTTAGTGTTATATTTATGGTTAGATAAATTAATCAGTATTTTTATATTGTATTTATTATTAGATATATTGGTTAACATTCTTTCCATGATTATGGATGTATTTAGATTATTTATATAATGAGGATTGCTCTGTGAATGAGATTATCAAATCAATTAATCATAAATTATGTTCGGTTTCAGAATTTTACTTTTGAAAAAAATATATAACATATTCATCTTGTATAAAATTATTTTGACCCCACAACAAGGCGTATAAAGTCATAGATCATATAGACCGAACCCCTCTTTATAAAGCGTTGTTGAAGGTCACGTTTGATATGGAAATAAGATTTTAAGGACTAAATTGTAAATAATGTAAGTATAAGGATTAAACTGTAAATAATGTAAGTTTAGTCCTTAAATTATAAATGATGTAAGTTTTGGAGAACATTTGTGACTATGTAATATTGTTAGGGACTAAAGGGAAATTTGTCCTCTTTTGTAACAGATTTCACTTTGAGACTAAGTGTTGGCTCCTTTATATAAAGGGCAAGGCTTACCTAATAAAGGGGTTGAACACTTTTTCTACTGAACTCATTTGTACTTAAACTTTCTCTCTTTAAAAGCTCTCTAACTCTTTATCTCTCTAGAATTCTCTTATAACAATTACCTAAGGCAAAATCTATACTCACCAACATTCAATATGTTGAAATCGATACTTTTGTATTACAATGGATTTATAACACTATATCTGACAATTTACTAGTATGTATTATTGAGAATAATGATACGGTTCATTCGAGATGACCAAAGATTGAAAATTTTATATGAGTAGCATGGAGTCACGAGCAACAGTTGTGTGAAAAAAATCATAAACACAAAATTATCGAGATGTTCATCCATGGATGAATACTTTTATAAATTGAAAGACAATGCTAATCAATTGAGAGGCATTGGTAACATGGTAAGGGAGTAGTAGTTAATATTATAGCTCGTTCGGGGGTTTCTAAGATATTTTTAATACTGTTTCCACATTCATAAATCAAAACCAACCAACATATGAAGAAGCTAAAAACATGCTTAAGTTGGACTAACACCGCCAACAAACCCATCAAAACCTTAGCCGTATTGGTTTTTTTGTCAGCTCACGTGTACCACCTATGCTTTCATCAGGAAGGTGAAACGGTGCAAGGTCGACAGTTCAGTCAAAGCCAATATCCTTCATATGCAACAACAATATGTATTGGTAAATATTTCCTTCATGCCCATATCATTTGCAGCAATAACATGAACCTGGAAACTACTATGTGTCACATCAGATGACTTCAACTCATGTTACCATTAAAGTCCAACCAATGCAACAAAACTCTTTTTAGACTATTTTTTAACACGTCGAAGCGCATACTCCTCAAGCTTAACCGAACCATGAAATTTTGAAATCACTTAATACAAGTGATCTTGGTAGAACATATTCGAACATGCAACTCAAATTTCACAATCCACAATGGCAGAGTTTGAATCCTGTTTTTCTCACATAACATCGACCCACATAACATAAAATCACATATATCATTTCATTAACTTTGAATACTGTTTTTTCTCAAAAATAGTCATTGTATGTCAATAAAAGGATCTGGCGTCGGCTTCCACCACATGCCAAATAAATTGTATACCTTAACAACATACATCACTCACGAATCGTTAGTAAAAAAAATTATTTTGCCACAATAGCACATATGACTTGTATATGTTCACTTGACCGACCACTATATTACTTCACACTACCATTAATATGTCATGCACAACTGTCTCAGTCACCTTGACTAATGTAGGCCAGATGACCCAAAGCTATGTAGTTGTTTGGGCAGACGCAGATGGGCCTTGTTGCTGACTAGGGTATCAGTTTTCGCCAATGTGACTCGATTTGAGTTAGATTTGCCGACTCAAATCGAGCTTATCGACGAGACCTAAAACCGTTGAGAATGTGACATAGTCACAAAGTTTATGCTTGAAATTCTAATTTTTAGAGACCCAAAACTCTATTTTAGTGCGTTTTGCATTTTTTTTTAATATTTAAGTATTTAGTTAAAAAAATAAATCTAAGGCTTCAAAACGATTAGTTTTTTGTTGAAATTAAATATTTTATTGAACTTTCGAGTTCGTGTTTCCTTAATTAAGGTTTATTTTTATCAATCAAATATTAATGTTATCAATCGTTCTCGCTGATATTCTGCTACAATATCATTTAGTATCAGAGCATTAGATATTATGATATGTATGCACACGATTAATCATCCCGTCAAAGAAGAGTGTATTTGATAAACCAATATACGATGACTACGACGATGATTATTTCCTAGTGAAAATGTCTAAGGCTGTGAAAGAGAGAGCTCATCGTGACCCTCAGTATCATAAGAATAGATTGATTGTCAACCAGATACGTCGTGCCGATACTGTTTTAAAAGCACCAACATTGTTACCCATGAAATTATTCAAGGTTCCAACCAGTGGTGATCCAGTTATCAGATGTCTCACTAGAGGAGACCAAATATACTGCTTTTGCTATTGATCTTATTCATGATCTACCGTTTGATACAGGTGAAAATATTTTTTTAGAGAATTTACTAAAGTAATTTATAATGATATATTGTTAATGGTTGTTTCTGGCCTTGGAAAAAATATTTTTTCTAACAAGAAACTACATTATGAGGGTTTCGAAACTAACACATCTCTTAACAACATCCTATTAAATGCGTAATCGAAATTTCAAGTTTTTGACAATGCACAAAAAGTGTTCGATGAAATGTTTAGAGAATGAATAAGAGTGTTTTTAAAAATGTTACATTTAAGATTTGGTGTTGTGCATAGAGGATTCTTAAGGAATGGCATGATGGTCGTATTGAAGCTATTAAAGTTTGGTGGCTCTTAAGAGGATACATATTTTGGAAAAAAAGAAGACAAGAATGGTATAATAGAATTATGTGGTCAACCTCTTTGGGAAGAAGTTGAAGATTCGACTTATGACAGTAATATTAGGAATTTGAGGGGTGAGTTCTTCTCAACCGAGAGAGGATGATGTAGGCGAGATGGCCCACTGTTATGTAGTTGTTTTGGACAAACGCAGATGAGCATTGTTGCTGCATCGGGTATCAGATTTAGGTTTCAGGGGTAGTCAAATCGAGCGTATCGACGAGCCCTACAACTATCGAGAATGTGACACAATCACAAAGTTTGGGCCCGAATCCAAGTTTTAGAGACCAAAAACTCTATTTTAGTACACTTTGGAGTTTGTTTTAATATTTGAAGTATCTAATTAAAACAATAAATTAAATTCTAATTACGTTTAGTTTAATATTATTTGATTTTATTTTGTTTTATTTATTTATTTATATTTGTATTAGGGTTTTGAGCCATTCCTATTTAAGGTGTTCTAAACCCTAGCTTAGACGATTAGCTTTTTTGTTAAAATTAAATATTTTATTGAACTTTTGAGTTCGTGTTTCCTAGCTTAGGGTTAAGTTTTTCTATCAAATACCGATGTTATTAATCGTTTCCTCTGATATTTTGCTACGCATCGACCCTAAATTTTTTTATTTTCTTAGTAGTAAATTTCTTTTCAATTGTCATAAACCTAGTTTATTATTTGCTTGTCCTTCGTATCAATTATTATATAGTAAACTATTAAAATTTCATGATTCTTAATGTATGACTTTTACACCATTAGACATTATAAATTATGATTTACGGACACCCGCGGTATCTAACATATTCATATACAAATATTTAATGATGTTAATTGATAATTTTACACAATATATATACGTTGACCCTCTCAATTCAAATCTGAAACATTTCAAAACTTTATGAAATTCATAAACTCATGCATACTTAATTTTGCTAACTAATCAATACAAAATTTAGTATGATCTTAGAGGCAAGTTTGATAATAATAAATTAAAACCTTTTCACGCCTTCCATTGTCTAACCTTCCGTTTTTCTTATCCTTAAACCTCCCCACAAAATTGTAAGACGTGACACATGATAAGACGCCTTAATGATATCATTCATGCTCTCCTTATTCATATCAATATTTCTCTCATATATTATTGAAGGCTTTCTTCATGACCAGCTACATCCACAATTTATTACCATACAAACTTCTTAAGTATCATACATCAACATATGCCCTTTAGAACCTTTAACCTGTATATGACCATATTTGGGTGTTTGGTTGTGCATAATATCCAAACGTATCCACTGTTTGGCAACAAAAAATCATAGCGAAATGTATACGATGCATTTTCCTCATCCACTCTTAATTTTTTTAGTGTATCATTACCTTGATCCCACAACAGGAAAGATACACATCTCACGATAATCACTTTTGATGAAAAAATTTCTCATTCAATACCCCAAGCTCACCAACTATATACAACTTATTCGATGACATACCATTCATCGTTCATTTAAATAATCCATACTTTGTCTCATCATCAGACTTAAATCTACTTTACCTCCTCCACCCAGCTCGCCACTACCATTAAGTCTCAATCACTAATCCACTAATTCCAGACCATCCTTGCTAATATAAATCCATCTTAAAGGCTATTGTACCAAACAACCATCTCATGCAAACCCCATATAAACCTGTAATCACTTAACCATATCCAAATAAAATCTCAATTCTTCCACCCATAATATCTCTCATATACCAATATTGTATCTTAAATACATAACAAATATGTAATGGCTAAATGTCGTTGAAACTGAATTTAATGTTTTTAGGTTAATGATACATAAAAATTGGCTCTTTGATCATCAACGAACCCCGTTATTTGATTTATATGGTTATTCTAGCATAAATTTATGATTGACGGTTCTTTATATAGTTAGAAATCATGATTAGTGGTTAATGGAAAATCACAAACGGTTGGGATTGATATCCATACCATCTTTAGCCCAGGTATCAAGTCTGTAACAACCATACCCATGCTTTCATTCGTAGTCTCAAATGAATTCTCAATTAATCATTTCAATATGAAAAATATGTTCTTATACGGTACAATTAAAAAATAATCTTTATGATTCAACCATCGGGCTTCATCCCTCATAAAATCCCGAATCATGTATGTTGGGTTAAAAAGTCACTTTATTACTTGAAATAAGCACCACGGCCATGATAGAATCATTTTTTAATGTTTCTTACATCACACGATTTCAAGAGTGCATTTGTGACACATGACTGTTTATTCTTCAACAATGACAACAACCTTATAAAGCATATTCTTGACATATTCTCACACAAATTTGTTATGTCATATTTATCGCATTTTCACCATTTTTAGGCATCTCGATATATAGAGATAGTCCTTTTTTTTGTCTCAATCACAATATTCTCGCGATGTCTTACATCACGTAACTATGTCCACATCAAAACCATATAACATGCCCGTGGACCTTCCTTCCAAATTCAGCGCATCAAATAACCAATTATTATTAGATGTGTCGTTATATATGAGCTTCGGTTGAGTCCTACAATATTCCACTTTTAGTCGCCTTGAAATAGTTTATGTAGTTCAGCATGTTATTCTTTTTATACATACTCTCCCAAAATAATACTTAAACTTTATGAAATATTATCTAATATACGTTCATGGTACTATTGGAATTTGGTCTACGACTAACGATAACACCATTGTTATCTCTCATTGTCTATTTCGAAACCGACAAGTGAGAATGTCCAAATTCTAGAAGATCAACATAAGGATATCATGCATTTCTAGGTGACAATGCCGTTTTGTGGTCTTCAAAAAGTAAAACCTATTGTTTAATGAGCCATTGTCGAAGATAGATATAGAGAGTGGTTAACATTATGGCCGAAACTATATGGTGTGAAATCTCATTCTTGAGTTATATGGTATCACAAAATCTACCGTCGTTTGCTGAGACAAACTCTATTTCATGTACTTGTCGTAAAACCCGGTTCAACATTAATGAACAAAATATATTGATATGGACATTCATTTAGTGTGTGAAAAACTATATATTGGTCAGGTATGAGTTTTTCATGTGTCATTATCTTTCTAATATGCTAATATCTTCTCCAAAGGATTTCCAATCATTTAGGTCCAATTTGAGCGTTTGCTGCACACCTACTCGAACTGCGAGGGACTGTTAATTTATTTAGTATATTATATTTATGGCTAGATAGATTAGTCAATATATTTATATTTTTGTATGGTTAGATAGATTGGTAAATATTCTTATATTGTATTTATGATTAGATAGATTGGTTAATATTCTCTTGGTGATGATAGGTTTGTATTTTGGACTAATTACTGTATACAATGAGGGTTATTTTGTGAATGAGATCATCGAATCAGTTAATCATAAAATAGCTCTATTAACAAATGGATTTTAATCAACTATGTATGTTACTTATCCTTTTTTGAAGTATATATATATAACACATTTTTTTACTTGATCAATACATAACGTATAATAAGTTTTATAAATTGTGTTAGATGTTTTTGAATTTAAATGGGTCTTCATATATAATTATTGAGGTATTTGACTATAATCATTATTAGTCTGATTAAAATTAGTCAAATATTAAAAAGTGGACTAAAGGATAACAATAGTATCATGAAAGAGGTTTATATATAACTGATTAGTTACGACTATCAATGATTGAATATTTAAATATATAACTTAAGCAATACTAAAAGTTTGAGGTTTTGATGAGAAAAAAAATGTAAACTTTGGGATATGGTCCCCAGTTGTGGCAGCTAACATAAGATGGTTTGTAATTTATGATCCAATGTAATTTTCTGAATAATAATTGAACTAAACTCCAAATTTTTAGTCCTTGAGTATGTTTGTATTTTTGTGGCATGATTCAATGTGATTAACATGATCTTAGTTATCCAAACTCGGGTAAATGGTTAAGGATCCAATATATTACAAATATGATCATTATTGGTGACTTGTTTCATTTTAGTATTTTATCACAAGTTTATGGTTAACAATATTGTGTGCATTAACCATCACAAATGAATGTTAGAGGTTGGAACAGTTAAACATGAAAATGAGATTGTTATGTGTGAATTGGCCATTAAACATCAAACAATGAAAATCAGCTAAAATGAAATTTAATGCTTGATATTGTTAACAATGAACATGAGATTGGTAAATATATCATGGCCAAAATAATATTTTCTTAATTCAGACAATTAGGTAGACCAAAATTTATTTTTCTCGAATTCATATATGTAAAAGTTAGCATGTTTTTCCAAAGATATTGTATTAACGTTGTAAAGGCTATTATATTATTAAATATTATTTTTAATTATATACCGATATTGATATTTATCTGGTTTATGTTGTTTATGTAATGTTATATTCATCTAATTTAGGTTTTTGCAACCCAATAGGTAACAAAGCTCTTATCTTTGATGGGACTAATTCTATGGAATGTTAATACAATATGCTATTGTATTTAATATATCGTTATTTTGACTTAGCATTAAAGTTTAATCAACCCGCTCCCTTAATTGAAAAAAGTTATCATTAAGAGAAGAAATCATTTACGACGTAAGAAAATTTTACTTGAATAGACTTGACAATCATCAAACAAGGAATTTCTTTACCATTTCATAGTGCAATTCCACAATATATCACCGATGCGAAAAAGCTAGACGAAGAGATAGAGAAATTCTTTGGCAATAATGATTAAATTGAGATTAAGATGTTATGTATCAAGTTATTCTTCAAACAATATTGTGGTAACGAGACTATAAGGGAACACATCTTGGAAATGTCAAACGTTACTTCAAAACTGAAAGCACTTAAGATTGAACTTCTGAAGGATATAGTAATGAGTTTTAAATTTTATTATTTTTCATCTCATTAATAGAATTTTGAGACGTTTTATAACTATCAACGCGAAATAGACTTTTAACGAGCCTATTTCTCAAGTTGTGCAAGAAGAGGAAAATTTTAAACTCGAACGTTCCAAAGCTTATATAGTGGATAGTAAACAAAAACAAATGGAAAAAGTATGAAGATTCAAATACATAAGCATTCGAAATAGGTACAAATAACCACAAGGGTTTTTTCATGAAAAGATGTTGATTCCATTATAAGAAATTAGAACATTTAAAAAGTGTGAAAAATACCATATTATATGAAAAATAAAGTTAATCTTGCATATGTAGTATTTTTAAAATGAAACTAGTTTTTATCGATAAAAACACGTGGTGAGACAATACAGTTACAAACCACTCATGTTTGTGATTCTTTACATGATGCAATAAGAAGTGAAAGGAGTAAAATATCCATATATACAACATAAATCGTGTGTTTAGTTTTGGCTATATCTGATTTTCGTTTCTTAATTATAATGGATATGATTTTCATTTTAAAATATTATGTATGTATTTTATTTTTAAAATAATAAGTCTTTTTCTATACTTTATAAATTTTGTTATTCTTGCCTTTTCAAGAATAATAACAAGTGTCTATATTTTATAATAATGTTGTTAGATCTAGAAATTAAATGTTAAATGATAACTTATATTTACTATATACTATTACAAATAAAAATAAATTATGAATATAATTGTTCAACTTTTAATTATATAAACGGTTTGGTCATATTTCTAAACTGGAATTGAAAATCTTGTTGTTGAATGTTTATTAAGTTCTCTAAATTATTCAGACTTCAATGTTTGTGTCAAATGTATCAAAGAAAAACAAAACAAAGTGAAAATATTGTATGCATACATAATGAAAGTATCCCGAACTTGATAAAACAGATATTTGTAAACCATTCTCTTCAATATCATGGAACGGTAATATATATATATATATATATATATATATATATATATATATATATATATATATATATATATATATATATATCATATTGTTGATAAATGATTTTGTGCACTACATGTATCACTATATTATTCACGAAAAATCAGAGGCCATTAATCAGGTCAAAGTCTTTTAAACTGAGGATAAAAACTATGTAAAAATATTAAGTGTTTCAGATCTTACTGTGGTGAATATAATATAAAAAAGGATAGTTCCTGTGAATAACATCATTAGTGGCATATCTAAAGATGAAAACGTATGTTAAAGGATATGGTAAGAAATTTCATACGTCACTTAGACTTTGCCTATATCACATTAGAGAGAATAAACAAAATACATGACTTATCTGCTTGATAGAGTTTCAATGAAAGAAAGTCATAAATGCCATATGAGCTCTAACGGAGAATAAACCTAAATTAATTTTTTTATATGTTTGGGGATGTCAATCTAAAATAAAAGCAATATAAAATATATAAAAAATAATTGAATCTGATTAATAGTTGTTTTGTTGAATATTCCCATTATTTAAGGAAATTGTGTTTTGGGGCAGGAAGATATTCATAACCCATGTGCATGTTGAGAAAAAATATATAGAATTCATGAAGGTTTTAATGATGCTAATTTTGTTTCTATGTTAATCATTTCGGAACCATTATACCATACATATACACAAATTAAAAAATGTCTTCCACCTATGGGATTTTTTTCAATATATACAAAATAACGTGGTTCGATTTGAACAAAATTAAGTTGTTCAAGAAGAATAAAATTTTCCTCCTGAAGAAGTGCAAAATAAGGTAATTAGGCATTTACGAAGGTCCAGTAGAGAGATACAAAATTCTCAGGTCATTAGATTATATATTGTATCTTCAATAAAAATTAAAAAAAATCATGTAATGGGATGCCGTGTAAATTTCTTATTCTTAATTGTGATTTAAGGAAATGAAGGAAGAGTACAAATCGAAACAAGATCCAACAATTTGGGAGTTTGTCCCATTACTTACCGAAAATAAGCTTATTGATTGTAAATGGTTTTTCAAATCAAACAAGACTTATAAAGTAATTTGGAATAACATAAACATGACTTGTGGTAAAATTATTTACCTAACGTGAACGGATTGACTTTTGAGAGAGATTTTCTTCAGTTGTATCAAATAAATCATTTTTCACAAAGTCATGGTGCTAATTACACATTTCAACCTAGAGCTTCATCAAATGATGTACATATCGTTTTTCTTAATGAAGATGTTGGAAAAACGAGATATATGGTGTAATTTTAAAACAAATTGATGGTCAAAATTCAATTGTGTGCAAACCGATTAAATTCATTTATGAACTCAAAGAAGATTTTATTTGATAATACTATATTTATATAAGTTATTATCTCATCTTGTTTTGAGATAAATTTAGTATAAGATTATATGCATCAACCATTCAGTGAGAGAAAATTCAAACTCTGAGTAATAGATATCGATAACATGTTATTGGCAACAAACGATCAAGATTTTTTTCAATCATTTAGTGAGAGTAAATTCATACGTTGAATGTTATATATCAATAACATGTTATTGGCAACAAATGATAAGGGTTTTTTTTTATGGTTCCAAGAGATTTATTTTGGAAAATTTGATATGAAATATTGTGGTGATGTATTTTTGTGTTAGTATCCAAATTCGTTGAGATCGATCATTTGGAATTTCAAGTTAATCACAAAATACTTATATTAAAAGCATACTACAATATTAGGAAATGTCAAGTAACAAGTCAAACGATACCCACAGCTGCAAAAAAGATACGTTTAGTCTCAGCAAATATCTAAATACAAAACTAGATATTGAGAAAATGTTATCCATATGCTTTGTCTGTTTGTAGTCTAATATGTGCTCAATTTTATAGGAGATCAGATATCCTATTTGTTATCGAGAATTTGGATAAACACGTAAGTATTTTTCCTAGATGTGTCAATATTTGGTTCGACCTACCAGCCGTTTTTTTCCTAGACCGGCGCACCCACTAATTCTAGAAAGTTACATAGGCATTTGAATCTTCACACGTCTCTGCAGCCTTTAATCATTGCAAAACCATCTTCAACTTCCCTACGTAACTGTTCCTTTTACTGTTATATAAATACTCTTTCACTATTTCATTGTCTTCTAAACTCAAAGCTTTTTTAGATAGATTCTCATCTTTATCTTCAAATTGTTTTTGAGAGGTTTTATGTTCACAGTCAGAAACGTATTAGTTTAAAGCGACTGGTTAAATTTATCAGAGTTAAAAAGAGTGAAAAAATAGAAAGAGAGAATTGTATCGCTGTCGATCTCCCAGTTTCTCCTAGTTAGAAATCCAGTCAACCAACCCTAAACACCAATCAAGGGTTTTCATTTTCTAAGAACCTTAGGCCCATACAACTTTCATTCAAACCAAACCTTTCACCTTTGCCTTCTAGTTCTTCTGTTCAAGAGTCCCAACCTTCTGTGCCTAAGGAAAAAGCAGTTTCAAGTATCAGAAAAACTTCTCCTTTGATTGCTATGGGTTATGATGTTGAAAAGTCTCCGAAGAAGATAACCCTTCGCTGGACGACCCACCAAACTAAAACCCACTCCACAACTTCACTAACAAAACCCTCCGGATCGGAGGTATCTAAAGCTGCTCCAAGGGCCAAGCCCTGCGGATCCTAACCTCAACCGGACATCAGGCCTTCAGAGGGAACAAGTGCTCAACCATCGGAACAGCCTTGGGTGCCAGAAAGTGACCCCCCTTCTTCTAAGGCAACTAATAAACCTTCCATAGTGATGGAATAGATAATAGAAGATAGCATCGTGGAGGCCCCCTTTGAGACCGAGGCATCAGGTCAAACGGGGGATGCTTCTTCTGATAAGAAGGGAAAAGGTAAGGTGAAAGTTTGCATTACTCATCCAGACTCGCTTCCGGAGTGCTTAGAGGGCAAAGTAGGCCCTTTCTTGAAACATGTTAGTGTCAAATACATGTTGGTTCTTCAAAATATAAATTACATCTATACCCATACTGTTGAATTGGGCCAAATCCGGAAAAAGTGGGGGATTCTGGAGTCAGTAAAGATAAGGCTACCTATCACTCTCGAAACTCTCATGGACTGCAAGTTTAACGAGGTGGTAATTTTCACCGAAGTGCTGAATTGGGGACTCTGGTTCCCATTGGACCCAGAAATCGTCAGGTATTTTCACTTAGTAAAACTCTGCCCTAACCAGCTAAGCCCAAATGCCTGGTACTCTCTCTTTGCTTGCATCATGGCATCAAGGTTGTAAAAACTCCTACTTCCGATGGAGCATTTTGCTGTTGTGGCAAGTTTGTGCAAGAATCATCAGATTCCATTCTACCATCACAATATGGGGAACAAATTCAAAGTTGTGGACAACTTGCTGGAGTCCGAAAAGAACTGGAGGACACAATTTATGTTTGTCAGTGGGACATGGGAGAACGGCAGGAAGATTAAGGCCAACACCAATCCTAACATGCTAACTAGCAGGTGGAAAAGTACTGGTAAGTTCTTTTCCTCTCTTTGTCTTTCATGTTTTTCCTTTTAAATTATAAGTGCTCCCATTTTGATTGACTTGTTACTCCTTTTTACTGCTACCAAAGGAGTTCACTGGAAACTTAGAGGAGGGGCAAAAAACCTGTGCAAAACTCAATGCATGGAATGCAGAGTAGTGGGGGAATGTCTTCCACAACTACTTCACATCAGGAAATCTTATAAGGTCCCATCTGTGGAACACCACAGGCCGGAGAGACCTCACTTGGGAAGAGCCAACCACCCTTCCTCCTCCTGGTGTAATTCTCAAAAGGACAAAGGTCAAGGATGGCAAATTGTTCGCACCTTCTAGAGAAAAGGCTCCCACAAAGATGAAGAACAAGAAGAAGAAAGTTGCAACAGAGTTGGTCCAAGCAGCCACTGAAGGAACTAGTTCAGGGAACCAAGAGGGAATTGATGCTGCCCTGCTCAAAGTGGTAGAGGCTGAAACAGTGAGGGAGGCTGGAGAGTCGCAGAACCCACGCCTCTTAAGAAGGACAAAAAAGGAGGGCCAGCAGTGATGAGAAGGCTGCTAAGAAAAAGAATGTCACCCTAGGAGAAGAAATAATTCTTCGTCCTTTGGAAATCAAACCTCCACCAGCCCCTATTGATCCCACATTTCAAGAGAAAATCCCAACAGATCTGCAGTCCGGAGAGATCGCTGGGGGAGGGAATAAAGAAGTGGAAATTAGTGCTCTTCAAGACATTGATTTATACTTCAACGTTTCTGAGAATAATGATTTCGCATGTCCCTACTGTCCTTCCAAATCTGCCAATATGGTGACCTTTAATGGTAAATATTTCTCTGTTTCCAGAGAACAAGATGTTCTGAGCCACTCCCTCCTCGGTCATATCCGACCAATATTCGACTTGGAAAGGCAGGTGAAAAATCAAACCACTCTTATCAACTCCCTCACCTCTGACAAGATATACATGTTAAACAATCTCCTAAACGCTCAGCAGAGCATAGAGGAACTGAAGAATGAGATGAATGCATTGAAGAAGGATAAGGAGGATTCATCAACTAAGTTGGCCTCATTGGAAGCAGCCAGATCTGAGCTCCAGACTAAGTATTCTAACTTAGAAAAAGACTTCACAATGTAAAAAGAGGAGGTGCAGAGAAAGGATGGTGCCATTCAAACCTTATCCGATGAGAAGGCTAAGCTGGAGAACATTGTTTCAGAGATAATCAAGGAGAATGAAGATTTAAAGAACCTGCAGGAGCAAGCTATCCAAGCGGGTATTGATAAATATACCAACAAGGTAATAGACTCTTTAGAAAAAAGAGATGATGGGATCAAGTTAGACATGGTGTTGTTGTTCCCTGAGATCTTTCCAAAGAGGACACTAGGTCCTCTATGGAAGTATGTGGATTACGAAGAGATCCCATTTCATACTCTAGCAGATGGTGAAAAGTGAAACTACTCAAGCGGAATTGATTCCACTACTGATTAAGAAGAGGGAACTGGTGAGAGTTCGAGTGCCGAACTCAAAAGTCCTAAAAAGGGTGATGGTGGTGAAGGTATGTCCAAAGGGAACAAGCCCTAAGGTCTTATATTGTTTTTTTTTGTTTTTCCAAACAGTCAAAGTCCTTGGATGGCCAAGGAACATTTTGTATAATTATTCGGTTAAATTCCAAATAGGTCCTTTGAAGATCTAAAGTCATTAGATGGCCAAGGCATGTTTTGTTTTTCTGTTCGGTTCAAGTCCGAATAGGTTTAATTTATCAAGTTTTTATTTGTTTAATATTTTCTTTAAATTTTGCATGGTTAATGTTTAGGCAGCCCTAGTATTTTCAGAATTGTTAAAATGAGAGTGTGTAATATCTCTGATGACATATGGTTAATGGTCATCAACTCACCGATTTTATCCGGATTTTATCCGGTCTACTAAAGACCCAAAGTGTTGAACAAGTTATTTATACTTGAATTGAATTGTAGTGGAACCACTCCGAATATTTTAAGAAGGCATCATATATTATTGAATAAAAGACGGGACACCTCATTAAAACCTCCTCGCGCCACCAGGGTAGGAAAAAGTATGCCCCATAATATTTACACTGATATTTAACAAGTAAATATTTACACAAAAGATTTTACTCTAAATATAACCTGAGATGCTTAATATTCCATGGGTGCTTCAAAAATTTCCCTTCTTTGTCCTGAAGTCTATATGTCCCAGGCTTGAGTTCTCCAGAGACCTCATAGGGGCCTTCCCAGTTCGGAGCCAACTTACCAAATTGCTTCTCCTTGGTGTGTAAGAAACTTTTTCTTAACACTTTATCTCCTAGCTGAAAATATCTTCTTTTAACCTTGGAAGCAAATCTGCTCCTCATCAAACCTTAGTAGTGAGCTGTTCTTAAGTGAGCTTTAATAATTATTTCTTCTATTAAGTCCAACTGATTCCTAATTTCTATCTCATTAGCTTGTTTAGAATAGTTGTGGACCATGTATGATGGTAGGGTAGCTTCTATGGGGGTATTTCATCCATCCTATATACCAAAGCAAAAGGAGACTCTTGTGTAACAGCCCGGGGAGTAGTTCGTTACGCCCACAACACTTCTTTCAAATAGCTTGGCCACTTCCCTGCAGCTCCTTCTAAATTCTTTTTTAATCCAGACAAAATGGTCCTGTTGGAAACTTCAACCTGGCCATTTTCCCGTGGATGGAAAGGAGAAGAAAAACAATGCTGAATTCCTCTAGAAGCACAAAAATTCTTCATATCCTTGTTATCAAACTGTGGCCCATTATTTATGGTAATATTTGAGGGATCCCAAATCTGCAACATATATTGGATAAGATAAATTTAATGACAACCTTCGAAGTGGTTCATGCCAAATGAGCCGCCTCTATCCATTTTGAGAAGTAATCAATAGCAACTATAATAGTTCTGCACCCTCCGGACGCCATATGCAGAGGTCCAACTAAATCCATTCCTCATCGAGCAAAAGGTACTGGTTCAGAAATAGACTCCATAGGTACTGCTGACACATGAATTCCATTACCATACCTTTGACATGGATCACACTTTTATACCATTTCTTTAGCATCTGCAATTTTGGATGGCCAATAGTACCCAGCGAATAACACTCTCCGGGTTAGTGCCCTGTACCCACAATATGTTGATCCTTCTCCATCGTGTAGTTCAGATAAAACGACTTGAGATTCTTCAAATCCCAAACAACGGGTAAAAAACACCAGTCATCCTCCACGTTTGCAGCTTGTAACAAGTTAGTCCCTGTTCTTTGAGGCCGTAATAAAGGGGTCCTTATTGTTTTATTGGGTAGAATAAAACCATCCTTTTCGAGTCCAGCCCAACATTTGTCCCCATAATACCCTTTGACCAGCCACATCAGCCATCCACGTAGGACGCTGATGTGGCAACCCTAAAACTTAAACCCGGCCCAACAACCAATCCTAACCCAATAACCCAGCCCAACAACCAATCCTAACCCAATAACCCAGCCCAACATTTGACCAGCATCCACTCCACCAACTTCGTCTCCACCGTCACCTCCATCTCCCGCAACTCTATCTCCGCCATCCCCGAAAACGCCATCTTCGCCGTCTGGAACAAGGCCGTCGCCGCCTCCTCCGACTTCAGGGAGTCCGTCAGCCAAGAATCCGCCTACCTCGTCTGATTCGCAATCGAATGGCGTTTCGATGACACTAGTGGTAGGGGTTGCGGTCGGTGGTGTAGTGTTGCTTATAGTGTTCAGTTTGTTATTTCTGCTTTGCAAGAAAAGAAGGAGAAGAGATAATGCAGCCGGTTATTATCCTCCGCCACCATCTCCTCACCCGAAACGTGAGTATTTTTCCTCTCTCGAGGTCCTCCTTTGATCAATGGATTTGAAATTTTTAAAATTTTCTTAGATTTGTTCTTGCGATTCCCAGATTTACATGTATATAATTTTAAATTACGAGCTGAGTTGTCTGAAACTGACAGCTGTCCCAAAATAAAATTACTTTGCTTTTAAGGATTGAAAGTTGATGGTTAGCTGACAAGTAAATTTGAAACTGACAAGTAGATTTGTTCTTGCGGCGGGGGTTTGTGGTGGTGGAGAAGTGGAGTTAGTCTCCGGAGGAGGGGATGTGGGAGACGGAGTTGCGCTCGGCGACGGCGAAGACGACATGAGTGAATTTGAAAAACAAAATCAAAATCGTAACTTCAATTCAGTCTCTGTCTCTTGGTTTTTGGGGAAAAGAAAATGGGAATGTTACAGGAGAGAGAAAGAGAGAGAGAGAGAGAGAGAGAGAGAGAGAGAGAGAGAGAGAGAGAGAGAGAGAGAGAGAGAGAGAGGCGTTTTGTGAATGGAAGAAATGGAAGAGCTTTATTTTTGTACAGAGTTTGTTCCAGACGGCAAAGATGGCGTTTTCGGCGATGGCGAAGATAGAGTTGCGGGAGATGGAGGTGACGGTGGAGAAGAAGTTGGTGGAGTGGATGCTGGTCAAATGTTGGGCTGGGTTATTGGGTTAGGATTGGTTGTTGGGCTGGGTTATTAGGTTAGGATTGGTTGTTGGGCCAGGTTTAAGTTTTAGGGTTGCCACATCAGCGTCCTACGTGGATCGCTGATGTGGCTGGTCAAAGGGTATTATGGGGACAAATGTTGGGCTGGACTCGAAAAGGATGGATTTATTCTACCCAATAAAACGATAAGGACCCCTTTATTACGACCTCAAAGAACAGGGACTAACTTGTTACAAGCTCCAAACGTGGAGGATGACTGGTGTTTTTTACCCCCCAAACAACGCAGGAGGGGTCTACTGAAATATTTTTTATAGAAAAATTCCCTTATGATAAAAAAAATACGAGCCTTGTGTTTAATCTTTCTTGCCATAGCTTTATCTAGAGGCAAAACCCCATCAAAAATATATTAAAGACGAGAAAACCTCCATTGTTTAGGTTGAATCACCTATATGCTCAAGCTTTCTCAGAATATGCTATGGTTGCCAAAGAATCTGCCAGTGTATTCTCTGACCTAGGAATTTGCTCATAACAAACACTTTTAAAGTTTGCTGCCACCTCTTTCAGGATGAGTAAGTATTTGATCAGTTGCTCTTTCTTGGCCTCAGACTGACCTTGAGCGTGATGGATAAGAAGCTGAGAGTCGCTCATCAACCGAACTTTCTTTGCCCCACATTGGGAAAGCCAATTTAAGACCACATATAGCTGCTTCATATTCGGACTCATTGTTAGAAGCCCTGAACCTAAAGCATATAGCCTGATAGATCGTATCACCATATGGAGAGGTTAGGAAAATTCCAGCTCCACATCCCATTGTGCTTAAACCACTATCAGTTCGGACTACCCACTCTTTCTTAGTTTTCCTTTCTGAAGTTTGTTTGGAATTTCTGTCCAAATGGAATTCTACCATGAAATTAGCCACTGATTGAGCTTTGATAGCCATTCGTGGGGCAGAATCAATGTCATAATCGCCCATTTTTACTGACCACTTGGTCATCCTGCTTGATATGTCCGCCTTTTGAAGGACATTCTTCAATGGGAAAAATGTCCGGACAATGATGGAATGAGACTGAAAATACAGCCTCATCTTTCTTGCCGCAATTACTAAAGCTAGTGCCAACTTTTCAAGCTTTAAATACCTCTTCTCAGCATCTATCAAACTTTTACTGATGTATTACACCGGATGAGGGTAATTTTCCACTTCTCTTACCGACACTACGCTTATAGCACATTCAGACACAACCAAGTATACATGAAGTGTTTCTCTTTGAATAGGTTTAAAAATGGTTTCTGCTGAGGATAAATATTTCTTTATTTCAACAAAATCTTGGCTGCACTGTGGAGACCAATTAAAATCTCTAGACTTCTTTAATACTCCGAGAAGGGTCCATTTCCAATAGGGCATCAAATTGATCAGGATCGGGCTGTAGCAATGAAGACCTATGTCTATGATAAAGGTAGTATGATCTTGATCCTTAAGATCCACCTGTATCTGGTTGTACCCAGAGAAAGCATCCATGAAGGACAACAACTTGTTGGCAGACGTTGAGTCTACCAACTGATCTATCCAGGGGACTGGATAAAGATCTTTTGGGCAAGCTCTGCTTAGGTCAGTGAAATTAACACACATACGCCATTTCCCATTATTTTTCTTGAACAACACCGGATTGGCAGTCCATAAAGGATATCGGGATTCCTTTATGTGTCCCATCTTGGTAAGTCGATCAACCTCTTGGACTATCACAACAGCTTTTTCCTTCGAAAAGGCTCTCATTTTCTGTACAACAGGTGCACTTCACTGCGGATCGGCAACTAGTGTGAGATAATGCTTAAAGGAACTTTGGTTACATCACCATTGCACCAAGCAAAGACATGCTGATTGTTTAATAAAAAGGACAACAACTTCTTTTTTAATTTTGGCGCCATTTCGGAACCAATTTGGATATTTTTACCCTCTGCAAGGGAGTGGGTTTCAATCTCTTCAACCTGTATTATAACACTGGGAGCCTCTATCGGGTCATCAATCTCACCCTCCCCCTAAGAAGGCTCCAGTATCTTCTAATCTTCATTAATCTGAACTCCTCCCAAATTTTTAGGAGCAAAAACATTTGCAAGCACTCCGAGGCTATCTTCTAACTAATTCAGACAACACCTACAAGCCCTTGTATTGAACATTTTAAACACTGATGAATTGTTGAGGCCACAATAAGCATTCTGGAAAGCCAGGACCTCCCAAAAATTGCATTGTAGGATGTGGGAAAAATCTACCACAACAAAGCACCCTCACCACCTTTATAAAGGGCCCCTTGCCCAACAGTACTTCTTCCTCAAATTACCCAATTACATCTGTAGAGCTCCCTGTGAAGCCCACAATGGTTCTGTTTGAGCGTTGAATGACGGTCGGATTCCTCATCTGCTTGTAGGAGCTTAAGGAAAGGATGTTTGCCGAACTGCCTGTGTCTATCAAAATCTAGCGGATATCATTGCCCCCAATAGATGCTCTTATCACCACTGCATCCTCATGAGGCCCAGTAATATTTCTCAAATCATCCTCATCAAAAACTATGAATGGAAAAAGAATTTGGCACTGATGAGAAGACATTCCTCCTTCCAACTGAGTGGCCAAACTATGTACATGCCTTTTCCTTGATGAAGGGGTAGGGGCTGTCATAGTATCTCCTCCAAAGATGGTGATTGACTCAAAGAACCCTATATGTCCGAACACCGTCTTGGTCTGCTCTGTTATGACCCCCACTTTGTTCCGAGTTGGATCAGGATCTAGGCACTCAGAATCAATATCAAATCTTTCAAGAATCACCATTTCCCCTTCTTGAGCAGATGTTCCTACATTGTTTGTACGGCCCGTCCAGGGGGCACTATCAGGCATGTTTCCACTCCTTCTTCTGACATAAGCTCCCAGCTTGCCTCTTTCAAATAAGACTTTTCCCTTCTTGTTTTAATGATATGCAGTCTTGAGTATTATGGCCTATATCATTATGATATTGGAAAAAACAAGTATTTTGACTTTCTCCGGGAGACTACAGTGCCGCTGGTTTCCGGAAATGGACTTCATCGTTGGTCTTGTCATATATTGTGGCCACATTCTCTCTTAGTTCTGCAAACCACTCCGGTTGAACCCAGTGACCTCTTTTAGCTCTTGACTGTTGGCTCCGATACTGATTCTGGTTGGACTGAGTTTGTTTAGCCCGATTGAACCCTTGTCCGGTCTCCTTAGCCTTATATCCGGACTGGTTCTGAGCTGCTGTAGTGGACCTTACTTGATGGTGCACCCTGGTTTTCTTGGTTTCTTCCACATTAATCTGTTTTCCCACCTGATTCAACAGGACACCCCATGTCATGGCTTTCTACCTCGTCACTGAATCGGCCAGGTTCCCAAGGTTCAACCCTTGTCTTAGAGAATCACTTGCCACCTGTCCGAAGCAATCTGCTAATCAGTTCTTTGTATTCACGAACCGACTTATGTATTCCTTGAAGTGCTCGTTTGGTTCTTGGGAACAATGGATAATTGTATCCTCATTGCCCTTAACTTCCTTACTTCAAACAAATTACCTTCGGTAGACAACCCAGAATGTATCAAAATTTCTGATACACCCATGAGGTAAGTTGTTGTACCACTTAAGAGCACTTCTCGTAAAAGTTTGGGAGAAGGCTCTGCACAAAAGTTTATCATCATCTTGAAAATTCATCATGAAGTTCTTGAATTCCTCCAGATGGTTGTGCGGATCTTTACTTCCATCATACTTCTCCATTTTGGAGCTGTCAAACCTTTTGGGTAGATTTCCGGATAATATTTTGGTAGACAAAAGTGACTGTCTCCAGTTCTTATTACGACTAAAGACAGTGTCTTCGTTAGGTGTTGCAAAAATACCTGGTTCGGTCTGAAAAGCAAAAGGATCAATCAGCAACTGATCAGCATGCCTCTGGGATGAACCTTTGCCCAGATGCCTTTTAAGCGTGCCATGTCTATCCCTCTTTCTTGAATATTTTTTTATTAACTTCATGTTTTTTCTGGATCTCCCTTCATCACTACTCGAGCTCAATGATTCCTCAAGCTCAGCCTTATTCGAAGAGTTACTGGAGGACTCTGAATCTGAGCTTTCAACATGTTTGGACCGATGTGTCTTCTTAGAGCTCATGTGAGTCTTTTTTGAACTCAAATGAGTCTTTACTGATGGATCATTCTCCTTAGGGTTGACAGTATGATGAATAGTTGACGTCCCTGATTTCTCCCTTATACCATTTTCTGCTTATTTGATGGGCCTCAGTGGCTCTATTTATGCCCTCAACTTGTCTCGCTCGGTGTATTCTTTGTTTTTCCCAACCGTTTTCACCACAGGTGGTGGAGTTCCTAGCTCATTCGGATCCATCAAAACTGGTTTTTTCTATTGGTTTTGAATGCAAGATTCAGGCACGTCCGTGCTCCCATTGTGGTCACCAATATGGTTTGGTTTATTTTGGGCTGGGGGTAGTTTGGTAAAGTGTTTTAAGAAGTTTGGAGTATTTAATGTTTAGTGTGGAGAGTAGTGAGATAATTAAGCAGCCTACTTGTATTAAATGTTGATCACCTTCATTAATGAGAGTGGTTGGGGTATTCATACTCTTAATTTTATGATTCATGGGCTTAACGGGTCAAGTTATGAAACCGGTTCAAGTTTAAGGACTCATTAGCCTTTTAAGTAGATTACCAAATAGCTTAGTCAAAAGGTGTTTCACATTTGTTTTGTTCGGATTTTCTAGTGGAGTGTTATGGTCGAAATTTCCCCTGTCCGGATTTACTAGTGGGATGTGTCTGAAGTATTAGAATCCATCAGATTTGGCGTTGCATATTGGACTAGCTCGGAAGAAATATAAGATAACTCGTACGAAGATTTTTGGCCGGGTTATTATCCGATTTCCAACTGAGTCTTCCAATGATTTATTAGTCTATGAGCTCTAGAACTTGGAACGATCATTTTTATAATATAGTTTGTCATACATTTAAAAGAGGGTGAACAATTATTATTATATTTTTAGAGTATTCAATATTCACTTCTCCCTCTATTTTTTCTCTCTCTTTAAAATTCTTGGTCAGCTTGACAAACTTATTAGGATCTCGTCAAGGTAAATTTGGACTAACGGACCTCTTTGTGATGCATTGCCATATCTTTTACTTTTCAAAAGCGAATCCAATTTCATGACCATACCCAAATACAACGATTTTCTTCAATAAGGCCATAGTCTAAAAACCAAAACCACGAATGCAAGAGTTCAAAAAAGTATATAATATATATATTTTTCAATTACAGCGTATTTGACGAGAACTGCACTTCAATCGATAAATTTTATCTCTTTTACATGGGAGCAAAAACTATTTTTTTTTTAAACAGTTATGTGTCAACCTCAAATCGGATAAAATCAAACCGATTTGAATAAAAAAACACAACCAATCAAAACTAATCGGATTAAATAATAAAATATGGTTATTGTGAAATAGATTAGACTATAAATTAAAGGATAAGTTTGGATCTATATTAATCGACTCGATCAATTCCGTTCAGCTTGGATAAAAAAAAATTGTAAATTGTAAAGAATTAATATAACAGGATAATTTGTTTTTCCATGTGGCTTTTATAGACATAAAAATGTTAGAAGTAGAAAAACCAAAGGCAAAACAAAATTTGAGTCTTTATTTTAGATAACTAGCAAATAAAAGTTAGTACTTTCCAAATCTACATAAAATTTATTTGTGTCAGGTTAAATATTTCTAGGTTTGGACCGATAAATTGTTGGATCGTATCGAACCGGATACGTAAATAAAACAGGTCCAAAATTTGGACCAACACCGGTCTCGTAACTAAATGGTTTGGTCTTATCTGAACCGGTCCAATAACTAATCTGTCTATCCTATTCGATCGAAATAAATATAAAAATTTATAAACCTTTTTCATAAAAACCTAATTGGATCCGGTGCTAGGTACACTCTCGGTTCACTCTTACTCAAATATTAATGTTTTTTTTTTATCCCGTTAAGCTATTTCTCCTGTAAGATTTTTTATTTCGTCTATGATTAAAAAAAACTTCATGTTGTTATTTCCTCCGTAAAGGAAATAACATATTTGTCATTCTTTTATATTTTACCTATTTATTCTACTTCTTTCATTATATAGAAGACATTAACTCCATTCTTCCATCAACCCATTAACTCCAACTTTCCCATCTTTCATCAACCAACCTAACCCCATTAACTTCCTTTCCCCTCTTTTAACCTAACCCGGAAACCAATCCAAAAAAAAATCCTCTCCTTGTAGATCGACTAAACCGAAAGAGCAAGAGCTTGTAAAGAACTGAGTTCATGTTCAAACATCATAACAACGTTTGTATCTTCTAATCTCGTTTTTTTAACTTTAGATTTCATCTCTTATCCTCTAATCTCGTTTTTTTTCTTTTCAGTTTTACAATTCCATATCGTAATCTCGTTTTTCAGTTTTTGTTATATTCTAATCTGATTTTTTTTCTCTATCTTCTATGTATTTTGGTTCTATTTTGGGTTTTTCATTAGGGTTTTTCATTATAGTTCATGTTGCTTCGTTTTAAGCCAAAACCATAAGAATCCACAATTTTTAATACAATAGAAGAAACGCACCTAATTCCAAGATGTCATCTCGGAATTAGGTGAAATTCTTTATTTAAAAAGTGTTAAATAACAAAGAGAAAAGTAGCCGCAGGAGGCGGCTAGGGTTTTATGTTTATTAGAAAATGTTCCTTTTTGTATTGAACTGTTTTTTTTATAATGCAAACCCAAGTAAGGCTCTCAATATATAGAGAACTTAGAGGCATATACAAGGAAAGTTAATACACTGAATATTCTAACACGCCCCCTCAAGTTGTGTAGTGGGATCACCAATACCCAATTTGGATAAAACTGATTCGAATGTTCTTGCAGCAACCGCTTTTGTCAGGATGTCTGCCAGTTCGTCTTCGGATCTAACAAACGGAAGTTTGACTGTCCCATCTTCAATCTTTTCTTCTATGAAGTGCCTATCTATTTCAACGTGCTTTGTTCTATCGTGCTGTACCGGGTTCTTTGAAATCTTAATCGCAGCTTTATTATCGCACATTAACTGAGTTGGACACTTCAGGGGGGATCCAATTTTTTTCATTATCTTCTTTAACCAAAGTATCTCGGTAATCCCCTTAACAATTCCTCTAAATTCTGATTCAGTACTTGACAGTGATACTACTTTATGTTTCTTACTCCTCCAAGTCACCAAGTTACCTCCAAAAATAGTAAAGTAGCCAGCAGTTGATAGCTTGTCGTTAGGATTCCCTCCCCAATCAGCATCTGTGAATACTTCAACATCAAGGTGTCCATTTTTCTTAAAAATTATGCCTCACCCTGGTGTGCCTTTGAGATACCGAATAATCCTCATTAATGCCTCCATATGGTGTTCCCGAGGATGATGCATGATCTGGCTAACTACTCCCACCGCGTATGCAACGTCGGGTCGAGTGTGAGCTAGGTAAATCAATTTTCCCACCAACATTTGGTACCTTTCTTTACTCGTTGGTCTGGGCCCCTTCAATTATCTTTAGTTTATGATTCACAACCATAGGAGTGTCATTTGGTTTGCAATCCACCATGCCAACTTCAACTAATAAATCCAATATATATTTCCATTGGGAGATATAAATCCCTCCTCTTGACCTAAGAACCTCGATTCCTAGGAAATACTTCAATCCCTCAAGGTCTTTCATTTCGAACTCCTTGAAGAGGTTTTTCCTAAAAGAGCTAATTTCTTCTTCGTCATTCCCCGTTATAATCATATCGTCGACATATATTATAAGACAAGTGACTAATTCTCCTCTCTTTTTGTAAAACAAAGATATGATCCCCATTATTCTGTTTGTAGCTATACTGCTTCGTTGCCATTGTAAATCTCCCAAACCAAGCACGAGGAGACTGTTTGAGCCCATATAATGCCTTTTTCAGTTTACATACCTCATTTTCTTGAAAATCATCAGAGAACCCTGGTGGGGGTTCCATATATACCTCTTCTTCCAAGTCTTCATATAAGAAAGTATTCTTTACATCAAATTGATGAATATGCCAATCTTTATTCGCGGCTATTGAAAGTAAAACTCTGATAGTGTCAATCT
This sequence comes from Limnanthes douglasii subsp. nivea, assembly GCA_036936605.1. NCBI lineage: Eukaryota > Viridiplantae > Streptophyta > Magnoliopsida > Brassicales > Limnanthaceae > Limnanthes > Limnanthes douglasii. The sequence continues at coordinate 92,350,867 of JAUPFV010000003.1, forward strand.
TTGCAACCGGAGAGAACGTTTCAGAGTAGTCTATACCACATGTTTGTGTATATCCTTTGGCAACCAATCTTGCCTTGTGTCGCTCAATGGTGCCATCAGATTTATATTTTATACTAAACACCCATCTAAACCCGAGTGCTTTCTTCCCTTGTGGTAACACACAATTCTCCCATGTACCATTCCTTTTTAGAGCTTCCATTTCGGTATTTATTGCCTCATGCCCTTCAGTCATCTTCTTAGCTTCTTGAGCTGTTTTAGGGATTTGTTCAGAGAGAATAGTAGCTGAAAATGCCTTTGCAATCTTCGTCATTCCTTTCCTCTCCGTTTTTACCGGATATGTAGAAGCACGAGGAACATGTTCCGGTGAATACCGTTCAGGAGGAACCCCTCTATTTTTTCTTGGGCGAAGAACCAGAGTTTGAGTTTCAACAAATGAACTTCCTGAAATGTCATGGTCAGTAGCATTTTGTGAATTATAACATTGTAAATTGTTTACCTCTTGATGGACATTTTCTTTGGCTGATTCGCTGGTAGTATCCATGGCATTTATTTCTTGTTTGACATTGTCTAAGGGAGAATCATTGGTGGTAAGAACTGCCTCGTCAGTCTCCTTTATGTTGGAAGAGGCGTGTTTGGTGGCGCCATCTACCGACTATGTCGGCACATCCTCAAAGTAACTTTCATATAACAACCAGTCGAGTGATTCACTTACTCCCCCCCCCCCCCTGAGCACAAGATTGGTGGTAAAAAAATAATCGGATTCTAAGAAGTCACAGTCCATGGTGACATGGATTCACTTACTTCCCCTCCCCCCTTGAACACCGATAACCCATTTGATGGACACCGCACCCAATGAATACACACAGTTCAGCATACGGATTAAGTTTGTTTCGACTAGTTTTAGGGATATGAACAAACACCGAACAACCAAAGACACGAGGTGGTAAGGTCATAACATATGGAATTGTAACTTGGGTGGCAAGCACTTGTAATGGATTTTTATTTCTTAGACATCGGGTTGGTAGACGATTTGCAAGATACGTGGTTGTAGCAAGAGCTTCTGGCCAAAGAGAATGAGGAATTTTATTTCAATCATAATGGCACGAGTTTTTTCAAGTAAAGTATGATTTTTTCGTTCTGAAGTACCGTTTTGTTGAGGTGTGTTTGGACAAGTGGTTTGATGGATAAGACCATTTGTTTTGAAAAAATTATGCATTGTTTGGTTGACAAACTCTGTTCCATTATCAGAACGAAGAATCTGTATTTTTTTTTCAAATTGAGTCAAAATCATTTTGTAAAAACAAACAAATATTTCTGGTACTTCCGATTTATGTTTCATGAAGTATATCCAAGTCATTCTTGAGAAATCTTCCACAAATAAAACAAAGTATCTGATTTGATTGTTAGTGGAATTTGGTGTTGGACCCCAAACATCAGAATGGATTAGCGAAAAAGCATAATCAACTCTAGTATTACTTTGATTAAATGAGACCCTACGATTTTTTGCAAGAATGCAGGTTTCACATTTCTCATGAATGGAATTATTCAAAAAAAGACTAGGAAACAAACTTTTAAGATTGCTAAAAGAAGGATGACCAAGTCACCGGTGCCATAACCAAAGTTTCCTTTCGTTTGTTCCGTGAGAAAGCATGGTATGTCCCTTATGAACTACCTCATCAATATAATAGAGACCTCCTTGTTCAGTACGACGCCCAATGATCTCCTTGGCACGAATGTCCTGTAAAATGTAAAAAAATGGATACATAAGAACCACAAAGTTGAGTTGTTTTGTCACTTGACTAACAGATAATAACTTTAAGGATAGTGAAAGAATGTAGAGGCAGTTTTTAATGTCCATTTTTTCCGAAAAAATAATTGAACCTCCCCCTTTGACTTCACAAATTTTTCCACTAGCAGTCTCAATATGGGACTTCTTTGGAGATGACATGTCACCAAAGTCTTTAGGATCATAAGACATGATGTTTGTAGCCCCGCAGTCAAAGATCCAATTCATTTATTTCTCAAACCCTTTACCTCCAAGTTTTTCATAGGAGTTCGCCGCCATTCCTCCAAAACCAGTGCCACTTCCTTGCTCATTTTTAGTCGGATCTTCACCGCCACTTGTAGACGAAGCCCGTTTGACATTAGATCTGAAACTCTGGTTATTTTTCTCCTTATGACCGTACTCCCACCATTCTGGATAGCCAACCACCTGGAAACATGCCTTTTTAGTGTGTTTCTTCATCCCACAATGAGTGCAATACAACTTAGATTTATCTTCTTTTTCTTTGGATTAGAATTTAAAACTCCGTGCAGAATCTTTTGCAGCCAAACCCATTCCAATTTCAATCGAGTCACTATCAGAAGAACTTGATCTTAGTATATTAAGCCTGGCCACTACCCTTCGTATTGTAGCATATGCTGTTTCCACGGAAGAGAGGATCCTTTTTCAGGATATCTCCCTTGACTGGTTCCAACTTGTCTTTAATGGCCATTAGCAATTGATAGAGTCTTTGTTCTTGAGTCTTCTTATTGTAGATCTGAATGTCTTCAGGGTCTTTCACAAGGTTCGGATCTCGCCTATCTATAGACATCCAGATGTTCTGCACTTTGTTCCACAAGTCTTCTAGTGTATCGGACCCTTGCCTTAATGAATTATCCCTCTTATGAAGGTTAAACACCTGTAACGAATCTGTACCAGAACCGTATGTTATGGCTAACCCATCCCAGAAGTCTTTTGCAGTGGGATATTGCGAGATATTATTCACCAAGCTGGATTCAAAATTTTAGATAATCCATTGGAAAACACATTGATAATCTTGTTCTCATCTTGTATATGTGTTTTCATTTTTGGACGGAGGTGTCGGCTCCCCTGTAATGTGAGAACCTCTCCCCCTTCCCCAAATTTATTTCTTCATCAGGTTTGCCCATAAAGCATAGTTGTCACCACCGAGTTTAATCCCTAGGGATAAATTCTCGGGGTTAGTTGTTTGTTGTTGTGTTCCGAGACCATTTCTCAGAATGGCAGCAATCTGCATTGTTAATTCATCAGGGATTTGACTGACCACGACTTCATTGCCAGCCATCTTTGTTGAGGATGTTCCAATTCCCAGAATCACATGTGCTCTGATACCATGTTAAATAACAAAGAGAGAAGTAGCCGCAAGAGGGGGCTAGAGTTTTGTGTTTATTAGAAAATGTTCCTTTTTGTATTGAACTGTTTTTTTATAATGCAAACCCAAGTAAGGCTCTCAATATATAGAGAACTTAGAGGCCTATACAAGGAAACTTAATACACTGAATATTCTAACAAAAAGACACCGGATTCCGAGATAGCATCTCAGAATCAGGTGTCTTTTTAAAAAAAATAAAGAGCACCTAACTCCGAGATGCCATCTCAGAATTAGGTGCAAAAGTTTTTTTTTAAAAAGACACTTGATTCCAAAATACCATCTCGGAATCAGGTGTCTTTTTTTAAAAAAATAAACAAGCACCTGATTCTGAGATACTGTCTCGGAATCAGTTGCTTTTCGCTCAGAAATGCATAGACAGTTTGATAAAAACTGATCTCTTAAAGCAAGCCAATTTACGTTTTTTTCTTCATTTCCATATTAATCAAATAATAGTTTACTTTATTTTATGATGTATTACATAAGGACTGGGGTTAATTATTCAAGTTAAAACTCTAAATGGTTGCAAATTAACTATATCCAACAATTATCAGATGCCTATCCAATATTTTCAAAATATCCTCTCATTTTCAAAATTCTAAGTCTACCAAAATTTTAAATCAATTTCCGCCTCTCTCACTTCACATTTCATCCTCAACCCGTGACTTTTGAAGAACATTAAAAATCCAAAACTCAAACTATTACCAGTAATCACAAATAATCTATCATTTCATATTTTTAAAAAGATTTAATCAATAGGTAAAGAGAAATAGTAAATCTTCTTGTCTTTAAAAGTTTAATTTAAGTTTTTAGATTTTTTTATTTTTTAGTAGATTTTTATTTAGGTATTAAAATTATTTAGTTGTAGTGCTATAAGAGAGTTTAATATGAATTAGTAGTGTTTTTGTGTTTCATTTGTAGTTTAGCATCGTTTTTATGCTAATTTGGTAGATTTACAGGATTTTTATTGTAGAAGAGGTGTCTAGTTCACTTTTGTTCTTTCACGCTGGCAGTATAACGGATATATGCCGCTAATGTAAACGCATTACACTCCTGGCGTTTGATGCTGGCAACAAATTTTATGCTGCCAGTGTTGTCTACTCTGGCAGCGACTAGCTAAAACGGTAGTTGTTGCCAACATAGAAAATACTGGTAGATCTGTTAAGGTTGTCTACGCTGATAGCGAATAGAGTTTTGGTAGTCACTTCCACCTTAGATCCATTACACCGGCATTGCAATGTGAAAGTGTGTTTGAAGATTGTCTTGTTTTTTATTTTAGAAATGTCTTAATTTTTTTTGTTGCAAAAAACAAACTAGTAAGTCGGAGGTAACGTGAAAGACCTGACATGAGGATGTTCTGCCGACTGAGGTAATAAAAACACTTCTGAAAAGAAGTTTTAGTTATAAAATAGAAATTGGTTTACCTTTGACCACACATTATAGTTTGCACCACACATCGCGGTTCATGCGCCACCGTAAGTATGAAACTATTAGAGGTCAAACTTATGTCGCTATTGTCGAGAAACCTAAGGTCGAAGATTCGTCTTTGTCGAATGATGATACAAGTTTGGATACTCATGAAGCGCATCTAATTCAGACTGAAGTTCCTCCGGTTTCTACCAAAGAATCAGATAGGCAACTCGTACATCTCGATCATTTTGACCATCTGAAGAGTTTATTTTTGACGCAAAACAGTGTTGCACTTTTTCCGGATTACACGGAACACGAGGTGTACAACACTTTTCTCAAGGTGAGATTCAAAACTTGAGCAAGTTCAACTAAAACATCCATATGAGCGAGGCTTTCCTCAAACTTCAAAATGAGGATACCAATAATTTCTAGTTCTTGTTCAGAGAGATACGCATCATTTTAGACATCGTTTATGTTATTACTGGCCTCCTAGTGGTGGGTTTCATAGTTAAAACCGAGTCGAGTTCTACTTTTGGTGGTTTGTACATGAACTATGCCTCACATTTGGGAGTTTTGGAGGTTGACCGAAGATGAGTTGGACAAGCAGGATGGGGTTGGTTTAGGGCTTGATGAATACTTTTTCGTGCCCCGGTATTGTGATGCTAATACAAACTGTACAAAGTGCCCGAGCAGGGCAGCGTATGATCTGATCTGAACGAGGTCAAGCAGCAATTCAAGTCCACGTCCAGAGAACTACACGTGGACTTGGGGGGCTACTGATAAGGGGAGGGAAATACAGGTGTTTAGCATGTAATTTAGCCCACAAATAAGTTCAAAGTCCATGTATTTAGTGGTTAAGGATTAAGGTAAAGCACATATAAGAAGTGAGGGACTTAAATGATAGTCCCCTAGAACTTGTTTGTAAATAGTAAAATAGTGGGGGTAAGAAGTACACTCTTATAATGGTAAACATGTGATTTCACCATCTACCTCTTTTTCAATATAAAGGACATTCCCTTTTGGGAAAAGGGGCAATGATTGATCAATAGTAACAACACATATTCCTTTTGTCTTTTTCATTCATAGTAATTCATTGTTCACAGTCACGTCATACAAACATTCTCTAGTCCGACCCCTTCACGCGAACATCTTTGTTCATAAGTCTCACTAAAGAATCTCTGAGCTCATCAGTGGCGCCGTCTGTGGGAACCATTTGGTACCCAGAACTAACTTTCTAAAACCTTGAAAACTAAAAGCAAAATAATTATGGATACAGAAATGCGTGGAGAGATCGATGCTAATCCAACGAAAGACTTAGTTGGTATCGAGTCTGGAGATCATTTGATGGAGGAGGAGGTCACGAATGAGGGTAATGCTCCGGATCAGCGTGTAGAGGAACTTTTAGAGGAGTCAGTTTTGGTCGCCAGACGGAAAGAGTTGTTGGAAGACATCGAAAGACTAAATGCTGAAAGGGATGTTATGGTGGCAAGCACGAAAAGGGTTAGATCCGAGGTCCGACAAGAAAAGTTCGAGGCCGACCACATCCAAATTGCTGTTGTGCCCAAAGAGAGCCGACGGTGGAAAAGCCATCGGCATTCTAAAAGACGTGCTAGATCCGAGCAAAAGTATGAGTCGTTTGAGTCTAGCGAATACACTTCGTTGAGCTCCGATAATTCTTCTTCTTCGGAGACTAACTCGAGGTATAAGGTGGATCGAAGGCACAAAGATCCGAGGAAGCATAAGTATACTCATCGGACTAGGAGGAAAATGAGTGATTCAAGGAAGAAAGATGATGCTGGTAAAATAAAAATGCACTCCGAATACCATGTCACTACTCGGAAGAAAACTCAGTTTGAAAGCTATCAACAAGATTACAGAGTCAGTAACCATTTTACTTCTCCAACCGAAGAGAGATTGTACCAAGCCACCAATGACGGTCCATGGGAGATCACATTCAAGGTTGGACATAATTGGAGGTCGTCACCTCTCTCTCAGGAAATTCTTTCTGGGCACCTCCCTAAATGGTTTGATATTTCCAAGCTAGAAACGTTCGATGGGACCCAAGACCCTGACAACCACATCGAACAGTTCAAGAACTTCATGATTAACTATGATGATGACTGTATATAGCTTTCTCTCATACGTTCAAGAACGTCGCTTCCACGTGGTACAACCGACTGCCTCACGGGTGTATAAAGAATTTTGATATGTTCTAGAGTATGTTCCGACAGCATTTCGTTGGGAGCAAGAAATTTCTTGCTAAAGGAGACACCATCATTTACTATTAACAAAAGATTGGAGAGAGTTTGAAATAGTATACCAAGTGATTCATCCAAGTCAGGACAAACATGGAGTACTGCGAGGACAAAGTTGCGTTGGCTGCCTTCTGGATGGGTCTTCTTCCGGGGGTGATGAAAGATAATGCGGCAGAAACATAAGAAATGACATGTGGAGCTCTGTTAGATCATATAGAAAAAATAATTTTAGTCGAGGAAACCAGAGCCTCAGAGATAGAGTCCATGTCTCAATTCTATCAGGATCCGAACTTAGCTAGAGCAAGTACAACAACGGTGAATGTCCGGCCTGAAGCTACTCAACCAACTACAACTGTCCGACCGCAGGCTCAGACAATTCAAGCAACAAATCAAACCCCTCAACGGGTGGCTCAGAACCAACAGTACCAGCAGGCGAGTCCGACAGTTCAACAGTATGTACGACCAACCTTAAATATATGGGTTTGACCAGCTCACTACGCTGAATTAACCGAGTGTGTCTCCACGATCTTTGAAAAACACAGGCAAACGTTCACTTCCGTAAACCCTTTCCTCTTCAGACTCTGAGGGAACACAAAAAGAACAAATACTGCCAGTTCCATGACGACATTGGACATCACACTAAGGATTGTGTAGCTTTGAAGAAAGAGGTTCAATACTTGATAGAAAATGGAAAATTGGTTGATTTTGTCAAAAACAATACCGCAGTGGTGTCCAAACAAGAAGTCGCTCCAAGACAAGATGGTACCATGATGATTTCCAACGCGATCGAAGAAGAATTTCTAGATTCTTTTGATGTGGAAACAGAGTATCTTGATCCGAAGTCGGGAATGAATAGCATAAACATGGTCGAGAAAATAATCCCTCGAGGAAAGGTCAGTGACTTATGTTCATTTTTTGAGTCACTAACCATTTTTGGGGGAGATATAGTGGCAGAAATATCAAACTACTCAAGGAAGAGGCATATCGTTAGTCTAGCAACGCAGTTGGAGGTGGGTGCCTCGTCACACCTTTATCGGAACCCATCACCAATTATTTGCTTCGAAGATGACGATATGAGGGAAGTTGTTGGTCCACATGAAGACGTTGTGGTAATCGGAGCGGAGATAGCCGGAAACGAGATAAGAAATAAGATAACCAATCCTCCAACTATCCAACGATCCGACATGACGATAGTAAGATTTACCGATGCGACCGCGGACGTCGTCGGAGAATTCGAAGGAATGGTGGAGCTAGGCAGGGGACCATTCAAGAAAATAATGACAGTACTGTTCATTGTAGTAGATGCACCCACATCGTACAACGCCATCTTCTGAAGGTCATGGTTGTCTAAGATGCATGTTGTCTCATCCACGGTCCACCAATGCCTGAAGTAAGTAGTGGGAAGTAACATCGAAACTATAAGATCAAGTCAGAAAATGGCTAGAGAATGCTACAAGGCAGCGTTGGCCCCTAAGCAGTTGGAGGGGGTCGGATCCAGAAAAGAATAGCAGTCAGAGGGGTCTTCTTCGGATTCCGATCCTGTTGATGATCTGATGGAGTCCCCTAGATTCATGGTCCTTGATGAAGGTTTTGAGGATCATGTGTTTGTCCCTGGAAAGATTTCAAGATAGGAACGAGATTATCGCCTGAGGTAAAAGAAAGCTTAATCATATTTTTTTCGACCAAATTACATCTGTGTGCGAGGTGTACATAGGACGTTACAGGAGTACCAAAAGAAGTCATCTGTCACAAATTAGCTATTCGGAACAGCGTACGACCGATCATTCAGAAGTGAAGATCTTTTTCCTAAGAAAAAACTGAAGCGATAATGGCAGAAGTAGACCGTCTAACAAAAGTAGGCCACATCCGTGAATCACAATATCGGTTATGGACCGCCAACCCGGTCTTAGTAAAAAAGAAGAACGAAAAATGGCGGATGTGTGTAGATTTCATTGATTTGAATAGATCCGGCCAAAAAGATCCTTTCCCGGTCCCCAAAATAGATCAACTTGTGGATTCGACATCTGTAAATCGTTTACTATCCTTTATGGATGCGTATGCTAGATACAATCAAATCCAGATGGACCCGAGGGATCAGGAGAGCACGAATTTCATAACTGGAAGAGGTCTACATTGCTACCGAGTCATGTCATTCGACTAAAAAATACGGGGGCAACATACCAGTGGCTAGTGAACAAGGCATTCGAAAGTCAGATTGGCAGAAACGTGGAAGTTTATATTGACAACATGTTAGTCAAAAGCCTAAGAGATGAAGATCATTTGGCTGACCTAGAAGAAACTTTTGCTAAACTGGCTAAAATAAATCTCAAGTTTAACCCGGAACAGTGCAAATTTGGAGTAAGATATGGAAATTTCTTAGGTTACATAGTCAGTTAGAAGGGCATCGACGCAGATCCTCTGCAGTTAAACGCCTTATGTACTATGGATCCGCCTAGAACCATCAAAGAGGTGCAAATTTTAACTGGAAGGTTGGCTGCTTTAAACATATTCATAACTAGGTCATCAGAAAAGTGTGCTCCTTTCTTCCAAGTGCTAAGGAAAGCAAACTGGTTCGACTGGACTCAAGAATGTTCCGATCCTTTCAATAAAATCAAACAACATCTTTCATCCCTGGAGATATTGACAAAGCCGAATCCGGGGGAGAAGTTGTTCCTATACTTAGCAGTGTCCGACTTTGCAGTCAGCTCAGTTTTAGTCCGAGAAGAAGCAAAGCTTCCAAGACCAGTTTATTATGTTAGCAAAAGCCTCTTAGATGCAGAAAAAAGATACCTAAAGTTGAAAAAGTTACCACTATCCCTACTAACATCGGCTCGAAAAATGAGGCCATACTTCCAAGCTCATACGGTGGTGGTATGAACATGTTTTCCTTTGAAAAATATGTTACAAAGACCCGATGTATCTGGAAGGATAACTAAGATGTCGGTAGAACTAGGGGATTTCGATATAGAGTTCGAGCCTCGAACGGTGAGCAAAGCGCAAGCGCTAGCTGATTTTTTAGTGGAATTCCATTCGGACTGAGACAGTGTGGACATGGAAGAAAAAACACCCGAATCTGAGTGGCAAGTCCGAACCGATGGGGGTTCTAGATCATCCAGAAATGTAGCAGGTGTGCAATTAATGTCCCCAGATGGCATCACAATGTATCAAGCAATTTGACTCGGTTTCCAAGAATCAAACAATAAGGTAGAGTATGAAGCAGCCCTGGTCGAATTGCGACTTGCAAGGATTTCTGGGGCTAAATGAGTTAAGTTGATCAGTGATTCTCAACTCCTGGTGAACCATGCCCTCGGACATTCTGAGGCAAGAAAAGATCATCTGGTGAAGTATCTGGGAATTTTGAAAGGCTTGGCTTTGGAGTTCGAAGACGTCCAATTTGAACACGTTCACACGATAAGAAACTCAGTGGCCGATTCATTGGCCAAGGCATCTTAGTCAGAGGGGTATCCGTGGATAGTGACTCAAGAAAATCCGTCTATAACCAAGGGATCTGAAGCAAGGGAATGTAGCATCGAAGCATTCCAAATATCCACAAGTTTAACAAAATACTGGCGTTGCAAAATACAAGATTTTTTAGTCCATGACATGCTGCTCGTTGACAAAGTCAGATCTAAGAGAATACACTTCAAGGCCTACGGATACCTCGTCCTCGAAGATGTGCTGTATAAAATATATTTTAGTCGTCCCTTACTTTGCAGGTAGTACTCTCCGAACTGCACGATGGGGAAGGCTCTGCCCATTGTGGATACAAGACACTGATACGAAGAGTTTCTCTGGCAGGATACTATTGTCCTACTCTCTTGGCGGACGCCAAAGAGCTAGTGCAGAAATGTGACACTTGTCAATGATTTGCTAATTCAATCAACCTACCTGGGGTACCTCTAGAGTCAATATAAGAATCTCTCCCTTTCGACCGATGGGGAATAGATCTGGTCGGACCACTTCTTATGGCTTCAGGGGGACGTCAAACAATCATCGTTGATGTGGACCATTTTTCCAAGTGGGTGGAAGCAGAACCATTAGCAGGAACGAGGGAAAAAGATGTAATCAAATTTATTATCTCTAACATCGGTTGTCGTTTTGGCATACCCAGGAAGATTACGATGGATAACGGCCTCGAGTTTGATAACAATAAAATGAGAGCTTTCTGCGCTTCCAAGGGGATACAACAATGTTTTTCGACACCATTCCACCCCCAAGCGAATGGTCAGGTCGAAGTAACCAATGGAACGGTCTTGGACGGTCTAAGAAAGAATTTAGAGGGCAAAGCGGGGAAGTGGCTAGATTACTTACAAGAAGTGTTATGGACTTACAGGACTACTCGTCGGTCAGCAACACATGAGTCACCCTTCGCGCTTGTATATGGAATGGACGCAGGGTTGCCATCGGAAAAAATGTTCCCATCTTTCCGATTGAGTGAATATTCCGAGGAGGGGAACGAAAAATGAAAACGCATAGAGCTCGATCTGATAGACGAAAAGAGAAGAAAGGCACAAATGAATTCCTTACACTATCAAACGTTGATGAGAAGCCGTTATTCGTCGAAGGTCAGAAGAAGAGAATTTTAGGTGGGGGACAGGGTCCTAAGAAAAGTATTCCTGCACACAAAAGACAAGAGACTCGGATAACTCGCCCCAAACTGGGAAGGTCCATACACAATCACAAGAAAGTTGAAATCGGGGACATACAGATTGAAAGATAAAGAAGGAAGAGATCTTCCCCATCCGTGGAATATTGAGTATCTAAAAGCTTATCTAGTTTGATTAAGTGATGTGTAAACATTATCTTTAACAGTCTATGTAAGTTCCGGTGGCATACTATTTCCTACCCTGGTGGCACAGGAAGGTTTTAATGAGGTGCCTAAATAGCCGTCTTATATATCAAATATTATTGCCTTCTTTAAAAACATGAGTAAGTTCATCTTCTTTGAACTCAAAACACACTCCAAAGAAGTTTTGACTAGAAATTTCATCTTCTTTGAACTCACAACACACTCTAAAGAAGTTTGAACTAGAAAGTTCATCTTTTTGAACTCAAAATCTACTCGAAAGAAGTTTGGACGAAAAAGTTCATCTTTTTGAACTCAAAATATATTCCAAAGAAGTTTGGACAAGAAAGTTCATCTGCTTGAACTCAAAACACATCTAAAAATGTTTACCTCAATATTGAATCAAAGTAATAAAAATATGAAGTGGGAAAATTGAGCGAAACATCACACTAAAAACATACCACTGAAAATCCAAATAACAAGGAAAATATTACATTAAACGTTTTTTGCTACAGGAATCACAAAACAAAAGGTTAACAAAGCAAGAACTACCCAATGCGAACTAGTTAGAGGCCGAATTTCCTTTACTACTAGCAGGAGAACCGAGTCCGACGAGGAGCTCTCCGACTCCTCACTGGATTCAGGATCTTCCACAGATACTCCAGGGGGACAATGTTGTTTGATGACTCGAGTCCAGAGACGACCAAGGTGCAAGTCTGGGAATTTCTCATGCATCTCCATTACCATTGCTGATCTCAACTTAACATTTCTCTCCTCAAGACGAACAACAATCTTAGCAGCATACTCATCAAGACTTTCTTTCTTCTTAGCTTCGAAGCTTGTCTTCAAGCTCTCATGTGCTGCTGATAGTTTCTCAAGGTCTTGAAGAAACCATCAATTGTAGTATCGCGTTCGGCATCCTTAAGGATAAACTTCTCTCTTTCATCGTCAAATTTGGTCTTCTCCTCAGAAAGTTCAGCCTCAAGGGAAGTGATGGTAGTCAAACGCTCCTCGGAGGTCTTTTTCTCCTTAGCCAATTCATCGGTCAGCTCTTTGACCCTCAACTTTAGCTCTTCGGACTCGGAAGAAAGATTATGTACCTTGGCGGTAACTTCCGATGTCTTGGTTAACTCATCCTTTAATTCCTTCACCTCATTTTTCAGATCGTCGGACTCAGCGACTAAGCCTTCTACTCTAGAAGATATCACAGTTTGTTCAGCTATCTCAGCGGTCAAATCCTTCACCTTATCCTTCAACTCAGAGACCTCTGATGTTAAAGCCTTCACCTCTGCCCTCCTCTCAGTAACTTCTTCTTTATAGCGATCCTTCCGATTTGCTTTGCGTTCGAGTAGAGCAGTAGCATGCAGTAGTTTATTTAACTCGTCCGCCACGTAATTATTTCCATAAACGTCGAAATAAGGAGATTCCGGAGAGAGATATACATATGCATCATAAAAACCTTCTTGACCTTCCCCTCGAGTGGAAACAAATTCCCCACTAGAATCCAAATTAACAATAAAAAAAATTCGGGATAGTGGCAGACTCGGACGATTGGTGTTTTCGCTCTCCCCCCCCCCCCCCCCCCCGCTCTCAATAATCTTTTTATTTTTCTCCTCAAAATTAAACTTCTGTGGCCTTGTGGCACCGACCCGACCTTGAGGCCTAACCTCAACCCGGTAGTCAGCATCACTCGGTAGGTTTTCAGGCTGAGAGGATGGAGAAAATACCTGAGGATCGAGGGGGCTGGTTGTTGATGATCCGATGACATCGTACTCGGAGGCAAGCTTATGTGGGTATCATCATGATCACCCAGAACCCCGGAAGGAGGACTGACCTGCACCCTCTCGTGAGAATCACCTTGAGAATCGGGAGCTTCGTCATCGGACCCAGCATTGTCCTCAGTGGTTTCTTCTTCACCTTCCTCGGGTTTGTCTGCGTCTTGATGACTCGGAGCTCGGGCCCGAGTAGGGAGGTAGACTGCATTATCCAAACGTTCTAAACGTGCAAGGACATCATCGCTCGGAGGAGATTCCATAAGATCTGAGGGAGTCTTCTTTTCGCTAAGATCATATCGCCACAGATTACTCTTAGCGAAATTCATTGGCATAAATATTTGGTGGAATTTATGTTCCAGTGCTCACCAGTCCAGAGGCTCAGCTTCTCAAAGGTAACTTTACCGGATTTAGCATGACACTTAAAAGACTTGGCGATTCCCTTCATAGCTGAAGAGACAAACAATCAGAATTTACCAAAGGTAGGGGGTCGGAAACAACTTAGGTGAAAGTACTTACCTTGTCCAGTCCAATTCAAGGTAAGTCGATGAGGAAGGTCCTCGGAGTCTTCGAACCCGGTCTCCCATAACCCGGAAATAAACAGGAATTGTTGTTTCCATTTTTTATCAGCCTCTAGAAAATCCTTTATCACCTTAAGGTTTCTAGCAAAACCAAGTGAGTAGAAGGGATAGTGAGAGTTCTTAGCCACTCCGGAAACGGCTATAAGTTGTTACATGGTGAAAGCGTTCCCGGAGAGTCGTGACGCCATAATGTAAGCCATTAGGGTGTACCACATGTTGGCCCCAGTCTAAGAAGGACAAATCAGAGACCCCAGTTCATTAACTCCGTATAAAGCACCAACTCGTTGGAACATACCAACAAAGGTGTCTCTCCAACAATGGGGAATCAGATGGTGATATTAGTGGGGATACCCCATCAGTCCCTTAGCTTAATCTCCTCGGTCGAGTGGAAATAATTGTACTTCACCCTGTACAGAGCTAAGAAATGTTTGGATTCGAGGTCGCGAAGATGATCGCTCAGGATATCTTCCACATTCGAGGGCAGGCCCGTCAGACGTTTCTTTTTCTTTTTCTTCTTACTCTTAACCAGGGAAGTTTCACCTGGATGAAGGGAAGGATCAGCTATAGGTTTCAGGGGAGGGGTGTCGGTAAGAATGACTCGAAGAGGCTCTGCCTCAATCACTCCAATGTTAGGATCCACTCTATCGTTTTCAATATCATTGGATAAAGTTTTTTCCTAGGCTTCTGGAATGGAAGTAAGGGACGGTTCCACCCGAGTCCCTCTAGGAAACAAAATTTGAGGACTGACATCTGGTGTCGTTTGAGGAGAGCCTTGGGGGGTCGTAGAGGTAGTCGATACCGAGGAAGGAATTCTCATTCGAACCGATTTAACCGCTGGATCCGGTGAGCTCTTTCGTTTGGACCGATCTCGATGTTCTTTAATCTGTGGTCTTTCTCTTTCTTCACCCATTATGACGAAGGGGGAAGACCGGGAAGGAAGAGTCGAGGGAGTTAGAGAAGCAGAAAAATCAACCCCACCACTTGAAGGGTGTGTTTGACTAGGGGAGGATGTAGCACGCCGGATAGAACGTTCCATGACAGCTGCGCCGCCTAAAAAAATTTCGACTCGATTACAACAAAACCAAGCACGCGTGTCTGACATTAAATGATTATTTAGGTGACATCAGCCTGACCAAGGGGTGAGGTCAGCAAGTTAGGATCTGATCCGAGTCAGTAGGCCACAAGGGAAGATGAGATCGGACCACGATGAAATCCGAGCCCAACAAAGTTCGCTCAAATAGCAAAATGCCCGTGCAGGGCAGCGTATGATCTGCTCCGAACGAGGTCAAGCAGCAATTCAAGTCCACGTCCAGAGAACTACACGTGGACTTGGAGGGCTACTGATAAGGGGAGGAAAATACAGGTGTTTAGCATGTAATTTAGCCCACAAATAAGGTCAAAGTTCATGTATTTAGTGGTTAAGGATTAAGGTAAAGCACATATAAGAAGTGAGGGACTTAAATGATAGTCCCCTAGAACTTGTTTGTAAATAGTAAAATAGTGGGGTAAGAAGTCCGCTCTTATAATGGTAAACATGTAATTTCACCCTCTACCTCTTTTCCTATATAAAGGACATTCCCTTTTGGGAAAAGGGGCAATGATTGATCAATAATTACAACACATATTCTTTTTGTCTTTTCCATTTCTAGTAATTCACTGTTCACAGCCACGTCATACAAACATTCTCTAGTTCGACCCCTTCACGCGAACATCTTTGTTTCTAAGTCTCACTAAAGAATCTCTGAGCTCATCATACCAAAATTTTAAATCAATTTATGTGTCTCTCACTTCACATTTCATCCTTAACCCGTGACTCTAAAGAACATTAATAATCCAAAACTCATACTATTACCAATAATCTATCATTTCATAATTTTAAAAAGAATTAATCAATGGGTAAAGAGAAATAGTAAATCTTCTTGTCTTTAAAAGTTTAATTTAACTTTTTAGATTTTTTTTGGTAGATTTTTATTTAGGTATTAAAATTATTTAGTTGTAGTGCTATAAGAGAGTTTAATATGAAATATTAGTGTTTTTGTGCTTCATTTTTGGTTTAGCATCGTTTTATGCTAATTTGGTGGATTTACGGGATTTTTGTTGAAGAAGAGGAGTCTAGTTCACTTTTGTTCTTTAACGCTGGTAGTGTAACGGATATAAGCCGCCAATGTAAACGCATTACATTGCCGGTGTTGGATGCTGGCAACGAAGTTTATGCTGCTAGTGTTGTCTACGGTGGCGGCGATTAGCTAAAATGGTAGTTGTGGCCAACATAGAAAATACTAGTAGCTCTTTTAAGGTTGTTTACGCTGGCAGCGAATAGAGTTTTGCTAGTCACTGCTACCTTAGATCCATTACACCGGCATCGCAATGTGAAAGTGTGTTTGAAGATTGTCCGTGTTTTTTATTTTAGAAATGTCTTAATTGTTTTTTGTTGCAAAAAACAAACTAGTAAGTCGGAGGTAACATGAAAGACTCGACATGAGGATGTTCTGCCGATTGAGGGAGGAAAAACACTTTTGAAAATAAGTTATAATTATAAAATAGAAATTGGTTTCCCTTCGACCACACCTCATAGTTTGTACCACACATCGCGGTTTTCGCGCCACCGTAAGTATGAAACTATTAGAGGTTAAACTTGTGTCACTGCTGCCGAGAAACCTAAGGCCGAAGATTCGTCTTTGTCGAATGATGATACAAGTTTGGATACTCATAAAACGCCTCTAATTCAAACTGAAGTGCCTCCGGTTACTACCAAAGCATCAGATAGGCAACTCGCACATCTCGATCGTTTTGACCATCTGAAGAGTTTATTTTCGACGCAGAAAATTGTTGCACTTTTTCCGGATTACATGGAACACGAGGTGTACAGCACTTTTCTCAGGAATGTGATATTCAAAACTTGAGCAAGTTCAACTAAAACACTCACACGAGCGAGGCTTTCCTCAAACGTCAAAATGAGGATACCAACAATTTCTAGTTCTTGTTCAGAGAGATGAACATCATTTTAGACGTCGTTTATGTTATTACTGGCCTCCCAGTGATGGGTTCCATAGTCGAAACTGAGTCGAGTCCTGCTTTTAGTGGTTTGTACATGAACTATGCCTCGCATTTGGGAGTTTTGGAGGTTGATCGAAAATGAGCTAGACAAGCAGGATGGGGTTGGTTTAGTGCTTGATAAATAATTTTTCGTGCCCCAGTATTGTGATGCTAATACAAACTGTAAAAATGCGATGGTAACACAAGCCCCATGTTCGTACGTGATATATATATGTTCGGTTGCACTATTTTCACAAACACGAGTAAGAAGAACGTTCAAGCTGATTTTATCGCTTCAGTAGAGCACATGGATAATCTAGGTGATATAATGTGGGATACCTGCGCGTTGGTGTGACTATACAAGAGGTTGGGAGAAGCGTCCAAGACGTCACCGAAAAGTCTAACCGGCTTTGACACCTTATTAGATTGTTGAATATACGATAATTTCACCGTTGTGTATGAACTATCTATAATTTTATTTCCATCCAAAATTAAAACAAAAATATTTTCGTAAAAAGAACTAAAAGGATAAAAGATTAAAAAAAAGTTACTTTTAACAACATACTAATAAGGTAAAAAAATTACCAACTCTATTATGTAATCCTCCAACAGCTACATGAGTCTTTGACAATTACTATTAATACTATTAAAATAGGGCGCATAACTCAATGAAGCATCTTCATGCGGAAGAAATGTGAACATACTTATTAGATTCTTCGCCAAATCATATTTGTCCTTCTTCTTCGCTTCGCTTAGCTTGATATCCTCCTCCATGCGTTGCCCTTTAATTTACGTAAAGAAAACAAAATACATTACGTAATATACTTTTGCATTCGCATTTACACCCAAATTTACGACCCTTCATTTGTCCCACAACTGTTCCATCTTATTCAAAACTGCCCAATATTAACAACAACTCTCTCTCCATATTTGGATAAAGAATTCCAATTTTCTTCGACGAACTTATTTTTGTCTCTTACATAAGTACAAAAAGATAGCTAGTCCCCTAATTAATAAACTTAGCCTCTGAAAAAAAAAACAAACAAACACACAAGAGAAGCCAAGAAGAAGAAGAAACAAAATGGCCATGGCCATGGTTTTCAAGCTACTTCTAAATTTAGCTATTTTTTCTTCAATTTTCTTCAGCATTGTGCATTCAACGCCAAACACACCAGTCGATATGACATGGTGGTGTAGCAAAACCCCACACCCACAACAATGCATGTACTACTTTCAAAAGGATAGCTACCACAATCGTTTCAATCCCAAACACCGATCCGAATTCCGTAAAATACTCGTCCAGTTATCCATGGATCGTGCCATTATGGCCCGAACCGGAGTTTTCAATCTCCAATCGAATTGCACAAACGACCGTCAACGCGCTGCTTTGTCAGATTGCCTGAAACTGTTCGACGATACAGTCCAGCAGCTAAACCGGACCTTAACAGGGTTAGACTCAAACCGTGTTAGGCCATGCAGTAACTTCGACGCCCAGACGTGGCTCAGCACCGCGTTGACTAACATCGAAACATGCCGGGTGGGGTCGATGGATCTTAACGTAACCGGTTTCATCGCACCGGTTTTAACAAACGATTTGACCCAGCTGATCAGTAATGGGTTAGCGGTCAACGGTGTTATGTTGCAGGACAAGAGCAATGATGAGAACACCACGAGTTCATCGTTCCCGAGTTGGGTTTCGAGGGAAGAGAGAAAGCTTGTGTTTTCGACGTCGGCGAAAGCGAGAGCGAACGTTATAGTGGCTAAAGACGGGTCGGGTCGGTTCAATACGATTCAAGCGGCCATTGATGATGCTGGGAAGAGGAGAGATATGGACGAAAGGTACATAATTTATGTGAGGAGAGGGGTTTATAGAGAGAACATTGAAGTTGCCGTTAATAATAATAATCTTATGATTGTTGGCGATGGAATGAGAAGTACAATTATTACAAGTGATCGAAGTGTTCAAGGTGGTTTTACTACTTACAGTTCTGCAACTGCAGGTACTAATCTCTTTCTTTCTCTCTCTAACTTAATTCTTACAATTATAGTTACTTACAATTTAGTTTGTTGAGTTTGTTGAAACGACCAAGCCTTTTAAGTTTCCTAAAAATTCACACAATATTGGTTTTAACGACGGTCAGAGAGTATCAGCATCGGATCAGATGTAAAATATGGGTAAAAACCGTTATGCATGCCGATTTGTCTTTTCTTGTGAGACTTTGAGATGCGTGACATATGAGTTTCCCCACATGTGACTGTTGAATACTTATGTGATACTAACACGTATAAAGGCTTCCAAAATGTAGTTTCTACACTTGGAAAATAGTAGCTGCCACATCAAGACAACGAAATAAATATTCTTGAATACATGCCTACAAAATTACACGCCATCCCAATTGACACCTTTACATTACTAAGTTACAAAACCAAACCCTTTTGTGAGGTTTTAACGGTACAGAGACGGGTTGATTATCCATCAGTGGTGTGATCGGTCCGGTTTTTGCCAGAAACCCGATCGGACCGCCAATTTTGCCAACTTTATCCGTTCAAATCGACTATACCGATAAGTTTCGGTTGTAATTTTTTAGAACCGGTTCGGACCGTTAAATTTTTAAACGATTCAGTCATGTTTCGATTTGATTAATTATTGGTCCGATTTGTTCGTGTACGGTTCATTTAAAAATAAATAAATTAAATTACCTTTCAAAATTCAATTCTTTTGTTTAGTAAATAACATAAAAAAAAAATAGTTTTATAAGTTAATGTTTGATTTTTATTAAAATTTAGAAATTAATTATTAATTTTGGTAATATAATATAAAAAAAATGGTTTTAATAATTTTATTGGTTCGAATTTTTTATCGGTTCAACCGGTTTATCGATTTTCTAATCGATTTTATCGATTTTATCGATTTATCGATTTTAGTGTTTCGGTTACTACAATTTTTAAAATGGAACAGTGAAACAGCGGTCAAATTCTCAACTCGATTCTTATTGATTCGGTCGGGTCGATATCCTATTTTCGGTTCCAAAATAGTTGACAAAACCGTTGACAACTCTGGGAGTTGGTGATTGATAATATTTTGGGTCTTAATGCATTGATTATTTTGATATACTAACTATCCACTTTTCGTAACGGATAATTTTTTTTAATTTTTTAATTATTTATTTTAGATAAAGTTATTTTTGTATGAGTTAGATTTTTTTATTTTCATACGATAAGGTTAGTTTCTTTTACTATTATTTTTTATAAATTTAGTTTTTTAATAAACATGAGTGAAGATTAATTCTATTCAGAATGGATAGTTAAATATTAACTAAAACTAGGGTCGATGGATTAAATATTACGAAAATGGATAATCATTTGCCTAAAACGAGACTTTTTTCGGTACATAAACCTTGTTCAAATGTGAAAAGAAATGATTAATGAAGATTAAAGGCATTTGATGTTTAAATTTTAAATTCACAAAAATCGATGATATAAAACTGCATTCGTTATGTGGCGCGAAATTATGAAGTTAAATATCGGATCCGTCCTATGCTTGATTGTAGGTATTGAGGGTCTACATTTCATAGCTAAGGACATAACATTCATCAACACAGCTGGTGCACGTAACGGTCAAGCAGTAGCACTCCGTTCTTCCTCGGACCTCTCTGTTTTCTACCGATGTGCCTTCCAAAGCTATCAAGACACACTCATGGTCCATTCACAGCGCCAATTTTACCGTGAATGCTATATTTATGGCACCATAGATTTCATTTTTGGCAACGCAGCCGTTGTTTTCCAAAATTGCATCATTATGGTGAAACGCCCCCTTAAAGGCCAAGGCAATGTCATCACTGCTCAAGGCCGCAGTGACCCTTATCAGAGCACAGGTACATAATGCAGCTTTTTGATATAGTCTTGTGATTTCAAAAATATCCGGTGAACGTTCTTCGACTACGATAATTTTGATAAATTAGACGACTCGTACAATTTTTCACAACGAGCTTCACCGAACGCTTTTAAAATATATTAAAGAAATCGTGAAATCGTGATAGTAATCGGCCAATCCTATATTTAAACCTATATTTCTTGCATACAAGAACCCGAAAATAAAATTTATATACGGCTATATCATTTTAAATTAATTACTTAATTCAACAGGCATTGTGATCCACAACTCTCGTATAGTACCGGCACCGGATCTTGTACCAGTAATGAACTCTGTCGAAACCTATATGGGACGACCATGGCAGCCGTTTTCGAGGACAATCGTAATAAAAACATATCTCGATGGATTTATTAATCCACTGGGGTGGTCACCATGGTCGCGAGGATCTACAGCTGGTCTTAACACTTTATATTATGGAGAGTACAAAAATTATGGACCAGCTTCTAATACTATCTTTAGGGTCAAGTGGAAAGGGTTTCATGTAATGAATGATGTTGTTAGTGCATCCAAGTTTACTGTTGGTAATTTCATCGCCGGTAGGACGTGGTTACCGGACACCGGTGTGCCTTTTGTTGCTGGACTCTGAGGACCCTGGTGTTGTACTTTTGCTAAGTAATATATGTTCAGTACTGTGTCGTGGTGGCTTTTTTTTCTTTTTCAATATTTATAGCGGGTTACATTATTATGTTATTCTTTACAGCAGAAAAATGTATATAGGTCACTCATATTATAACAGCAGGCCGTTAATCTGGAATTCGAATCTAAAATGATAAAGATCTCATGGTAACTATAATGGGAGTAAATGAGAAACTTCTATCTATGGCTCGTTTAAGGCCGTGTTTACTATGTCTGGCGTAGTGGTTTGGGCTTACCCAACAAATACACTCGCACATAAAATTATGTTGGAGCTCAATAGTGTAATAACTGATGTACATTTTTTAAGTTTGGACTTTGAATTTTTAAACCTTTCGTCTCTGATTGTTTTTTATTTGGAACGTGTCTTTATTTGGAGAGTCAATTATAATTAATTTCTTACTTCTACGTTTCTTTTGCTTAACTAATTAAATGTATTTTAAGTTTATATTTATATTAAGTAATTGAAAGTTTAATTTCAAATATATATTTATATTAAAATTTAGTTTATAGTATAATTTGAGTTTAAATAGAATAAAAACTTAAGTTGATCTTTTTATCATTAATTTTCATTAACCAAGATTTAAATAAACCAAGATTTAAATACCGCTTTATACCCAAAATAATAATAATAATAATAATAATAATAATAATAATAATAATAATAATAATAATAATAATGAAAAGATTTGGGGAAAAATGGGTTTCTTCTCTTTCAAAAAACCTTTTCTTGGTAAATTTTATGTTCTTCTCTCCCATTGATCCTTCATTCCTTGCCATGGAAATACCTACGAATAAGCACCCGATTACTGAAGAGTTCCCAGCTCTCATAGTGAAAATGGAACTTCTCAAACCATGAAGTCGTTCGCTGATACAGTTAGGCAATCATCACCTAATCCAAGCCTCGATATCAAGCCTGAATTTTGTAAAGAATCTGATGATCACTATACGATTCAGTATATGAAAGACGTCAAAGATTTTTTGCTCAGAAAATCTACCACTACAATAATTGGAAAGTTTAGTGATGGAATCCCAAGAAAGTCGGTGTTAGAAGGCTTTCTTCAAACTTTCAAATTCAAAGGAACGTACAAGTTTATCAGCCATGACTCGAGGCATGTGTTCATTGAATTTCACTGTAAAGAAGATGTTAGTAATATTTGGTCGAAGAACTTCTGGAACGTTGATGGAAATATCCTGAGAATCTTGCGATGGGGTCCTGATTTTAACAAAAGATTTGAGAGCCCAAAGACCCTTGTGTGGATACGTTTTGAGAGAGTTCCAGAATTCATGTATAATGAATCTGTTATACATGACTTGGCTTCAACAATTGATTCTACTTACAAAGCTATTATCCCTGATAACAGAGCTGCCATGAATGCATGTTTTGCTCATGTGGAAGTTGACGTTTTGAAAAGCCTTAAGTACAGAATATGGACAGGTTTTGGCTCCAATAATGGCTGCTGGATCAACATAAGTTAGAAAAATGTTTCACCTTACTGCAACGTTTGCTACCATATTGGGCATAAAGATGTGGAATGTAAAAAGACTGACAAGAGGAAACAGCAAGAGAAAGAAGCTGGTAAGGCTGAAAAACAAGATGAAAATGATGAAAGTGTCAACACCAAGAATGAAGCTCTGTCAAACAATGAAGTTAATGTCAAAGATGATTTGTTTCAGCAACCAAGAACGTCTCAAAATGCTTCAAGTAACATTCAATCCTTTAGTAAAGTTTATAGAAGAAAACTGAAATCTGTTATAACAAGAAAAGAGAAGGATCTTGAGATAAAAGATTGCAGTGATAATAGAATGGATGATAGTGGCCAAAACAATGATTCGGTTGAAATCAATATGGAGATCATAGAAGCCTTGCATAGGATTGACCAAGACTTTGCTCAAAGCAACATCCATATGGAAGAAAACAATGCTGTTACAGATTGTGAAAACTTTGGAAACTGTGAAAATTCTCCTAGAAACTCTACTTACAATAGTGACTTTGGTTCAATTATCATTAGTAAGTTAAGGTCTGAAATGAAAAGAAGAAAATCCAAGAAGTTTACCATCAATTATCTGTCCAAGAAAGGAGAAAAATCAAAACAAAAATCTCTATCAGATAATGATAAAGATAACTAATTGGAATGCTAGAGGTCTGAACATTAAGCCTACCCTGAGAATGCTCCTTTCTATTATTAAAGAAAACAAATCTAAAATTCTATCTATCCAAGAGCCTATGGCTAATGTTAGTAAGATGGATGGTGTGTCTGTTCCTCTTGGCTTCAAGAAGTTTACTTCTAATTGTTCAAACAAAGTGTGGATCTTCTGAGATGAGGATGTTGATATGAATGTGCTTATGGATCATGATCAATTGCTTCACATGGCTGTGACTTATCCTGGCTGTAATACTAACTCAATTTTACTACTCTTTGCTAAGAGTAAGAGTTTACTTAGATTAGACCTTTGGGCTCAGATGAAATCTATTGTTACTAATGAGTTTCCTTGGATCATCACTGGTGACTTTAATGTTATTACTTGTTCTGAGGACCAACTTGGTTGTTCTACTTTTGATCATGCTGGTACTTGTGATTTCAATGATGCTATTAGGCAGTGCAAGCTTGAAGATGTTGGGTATATTGGCTCTAGATACTCTTGGAATAGAGTCACTCGTTGGAAAAGATTGGACAGAACTTTAACTAATGAAATGTGTATCAATACCTTCAAGGAAACTCAGGTGTTTCTCATGGTCAGAACTTGTTCTGACCATGCCTCTTTTTTAATTCAGTCTAGTTTGATCTCTAATTATATCAATTGCAAAAATAGTTTTAAATTTATCAATTCTTGGTCTAATGATGATAGTTTCTTAAGTACTGTAAGCCAGAGTTGGAACATGGATTGCAAGGGCACTCAGGGTCAGGTTTTTTGGTACAAGCTAAAGAGACTAAAAAGCTGCCTAAAGAAGTGGAATGTTAATAATTTTGGTAATATATTCAGTAAGGTCAAGGACACTGCTGAGGTGGTAAAAAAGGAGATCATTCACTTTGAAAACAATAGCAATAATTCTAGAGCTGCTCTCTCTAAAGCCAACAACATGTATATTAAAGCCCTAAGAAATGAGGAAAACTTATGGCATCAAAAATGATATAATGGTTGGCTTAGAGATGGTGATGGTAACTTTAAGCTCTATCATACTTATGTGAACAAGAAAAGAAGACGAAACAACATCAAAAGGATTAAAGATAATGGTGTCTGGATTGATAATCCTATTGATCTTGCCAATTCTGCTGAATCCTTCTTTAAAACTATCTTATCTTCTAATTCTTTCATTAACAGAAATGAAAAAGCTCTCTTAATGCAGGATGAAATCTTTAATAATATCCCTAGCCTTGTTAAGGATGAGGACAATGTTTCCATTACCAGGAAAACCAACAGAGATGAAGTTTGGAGTGTTATAGCTAAGATGAAAAATGATAGTGTAGCTGGGCTCGATGGTTTCAATCTATTTTTCTTTAAAACCTGTTGGTCTATCATTAGCACAGATCTTTGTAATGCATTTAACTCTTATCTTTCAGGCAATAACATTCCTTGTGGAGTCTTTGCTATATGCATTTTCCTGATTCCTAAAATCCCTAACCCAACTCGTTGGAACAACTACAGACCGATAAGTCTGTGTACCATGTTCAATAGAATATTTTCAAACTTAATCAACTCTCATTTAGCTAATATCATGCCTAACATTGTTTCTAAGATGCAGGGGGGCTTTGTAAAAGGCAGGCTCATTCATGAAAATATCTTAATCACTAAGGAGATGATTCATGACATTAATAGAAAGCCTAAAACTGGAAATGCCATCATTCAGCTTGACATGACGAAGGCATTTGATAAGTTATCTTATGCCTTTATTCTTAAAGTCCTATCATGCTTTGGGGTTTCTGATAATTGTATAGCTTTAATAAAAAACATGATTACAAATGTTCATATCTCTGTTCTCATATATGGCTATGTTAATGGCTACTTTAAGCAGATGAAATGGCTTAGGCAAGGAGGCCTTTTGTCTCCTAGCCTATTTATCCTAGCTGAAGAGGTCTTACTAAGAGGGATTTACAATCTTTTCAATAATAATAAATGTCTTCAATTTGCTTCTAGATCAAATTTCTTGGTGCCCTGTCTTGCATTTGCAGATGACGTTCTGATTTTCACAAACTGCAAGCCTAGCTCCATTTTCATGTTGTGCAACCTTCTGGACAAGTATCAACTCATCTTTGGGCAGGCTGTTAACAAGGAAAAAACAAAGCTGATCATATCCAGAAAAGCAAATCATACAAACACAAATAATATTAAGATCAATGTTGGCTTCAACACAGATACTCTTCCATTTAATTACTTGGGTATCACGATTGCTCGAAACAACAGAGGGAAGTATTTCTCTACCCTTCTTGATAAGATTCAAGACAAAATTGGGGAATGGGACCTAAATAATTTGTCCTTTGGGGGCAGATTAACTTTAATTACCAATGTTTTAATGCCTATAATCTACTATTGGATGCATAACACTCTTCTTCCAAATAATATAATTAAGAAAATTGAATCTTGTTTTAACAAATTCTTATGGAGATCAAACTATCAGGTTAAAGCTATCCACTGGTCAAACTGGAACCAGCTTTGCAAGTCATTTGCTGAGGGGGTTTTAAACACCAAATGCGTGAATGATATTCAACTAACATTTTCTTACAAGTTGTGGTTTTTTTCAGGAAAAACAGTAGCCTATGGTCTTCTTTGATTCATAAGATCTACTTCTCAGAAACCCATGCCTTAAAAGCTAATTGTAAAATCACAGACTCGACTGTATGGAAAATGCTTTCTCACATCAAAAGGTCAGCTGAGAAAAACATCAAATGGAAGCTAAGACAAGGTTGTATGGACTTCTGGCTAGAAGACTCGCATGACAAACCCCCTCTGATAAGTGATCCTAACTCCTAAAATTGGTATCTAACTGTTAGTGTTAAATATTTTTGGAAAAGCAACAATTGGGACCTAAATGGTCTTCAAAACATCATTTCAAATGATAGAATCAGTCACATATCAAAGTATAAAATCGACCCTAATAGGCCAGACAAAATCATTTATACTCTTTCTAAAAATCAGGAGTTTGATACTAAGAATACTTGGGAAAGCCTTAGAAATACCTTCACTAAGTCTGGCCTTTACATCAAGATATGGGGTCCTTCAATTCCTAAAAAATTATCTATTCTTTGTTGGAAGCTATTGAAAGGTTTTATACCTATTGATAATATTATCATGAAAAGGCACACTCAAATGGCTTCCAAGTGCCAATTCTGCAACAGTTGCGAAGATAAAAACCATCTCTTTGTTAGCTGTTGCTTTGCTTGGCAACTTTGGAACTATTTCAGCTGCCTTTTCAAGATTAAGATTGGTAGGTATATGGTTCTTCCCCATGTCCTTCACTCCTGGTTTTGGTTTTCAAAAAGCAAAAGACACATAACACACATCATTCCCCAAGTCATATGATGGGTTATTTGGAGAAACAGAAACTGGTTTAAGTTTTCTAGCACTCCTGATACTACCAAACAAGCTATTGACAGAATTATATTCATTATGAGAAGTATGGACATGTCTAACACGCTATCTTACAAATTATGGGCTAACTCATATAATGCTGGTGTTTCTCTTGGTTGTAGCTCAGTTATAAACAACAGAAAAGTTCCAAAATATCTCAGATGGATTACTTCAAATCCAGGAAGAATGAAGCTCAATGTTGATGGCTCGTGTAACAGACATGGAGAAGCAAGCACTGGCATTCTGATTAGAAACCCTGAAGGCGACATTCTATTTAGCTCTGAAACTCTCTTGGGAAACCCCCTATTCGCTGAGCTCAGTGCCCTAATTGAAGGATTGATAATCTGCAAGAAGAAAAACTAGACTGAAGTTGATGTTGAATCAGATAGTTTGATTCTGATTAACCTTATTGCTAATAGAAAGGAAGCATGGTAACTGAAATCCTCTTTGGACATCTGCAGATCTTTGATTTACCCAAATATGTTGATCAAGCACATCTCTCGAGTACAGAACCATTGCTCGGACTGGATTGCAAAAAGTGTTCTTAACTCTAAGAAAAGCATCCAATTTTCTGATCCTCCGAATGAATTACGTTGTATCGCTCTTCTTGAAAGCTTAGGGCTTGGTTTTGTCGTTGGTGAAGAAGAAGAACAGTGATTTGAATTTGGGTCGATCTTTAGGCGCCATTGTTTTTCCTCCTTAGTCCATTGTTTTAGCTTTCTTCCAATTTTATCCCAAACTTTTGTATTTTGTTCAATTAAGTAATAAAAGTATTTAGTTGCTTAAAAAAAACTTAAGTTATAATATAATTATAAATATCATTTATAATATTTAACTTATAATGTATTTAATGTATTTATAGGTAATGCCAATTGTAGACATTTATAATAAAAACTTAATTCATAAACTGCGGAAAATAAATACATAAGTATTATTTTTTGGAAAATAAATTTTAGAAATTATAATAAATAAATTAAAAGAAACACACTCAAAATAAATAAAGATGCGGGAAACTCCATGGATAGAGGGAGAAATACGAAAAATTTATGGATCGAAAATGGACTAATATAATAATTTATAAAACTAGATTTAAAAGTTATAGATTCATTACAAATTTAAATGTTTTTGAAATAAACAATGTTATTGATATACTTACATTCATGAAATGTTTATCATCTACGAGAACAATTCTACAACATAGATACTAATTCGTACGTAAATAAAATAAATTTAAAACAAAAATTTAAAATAAATGATATTGTAAAAAAATATAAAAAATATAAATATTAATTATTAATATAGGTCAAATTATTTATTATAAAGTTAGTAAGTGTAGAAGGATAATCTAAATATTGAGAGAGTGAGATAGAGTGAGGAATAAAGAGAGTGAGATGAATAGTTAATAGATAGTGGAATTGTTTGAATTGAATTTTTTATATTAAAAGTCCATAAAATAGTAAAGTAACGCTTAGAAGCTGATAAGGAAGGATATTCCTTAGGGACTAATATGTAAATGTTAGGGATTAGAGTAATAATTCTTGTAAATATGGGATAAAATTAGACTTTAGGAGAAATATAGGGGTTAGATTGCAAATATGACAATATGTAACCGTTTCTTTAACTAACTCGCCCTGCCTATTTAAAGAGGCTGAAAAGGTTATTTTGACCTATGAAATATTCAGAAGTACTTTTCACTACTTGATTTTTCCATTGCAAACTCTCTGTTCTGAATTCACTCGTTACTACTTTAATTCACACCAAATTGGCGCTAGAAAGAGGGGATCGAGGATACCTTGATCAACAGATCAAAAATCGACGTTCGAGTTCTCGTTTTTAAAGGTTTTTCTTTCGAATTTTCATATTTCGTTTGATTTTTTGCTATTTGGAGATGAATCCGGAGGAAGGTGACAATCCATCCGTTCGCAAGGCGATGGAAACGCTGAAATCTGATCTGCAAGAGGCAGGTAAATTTGTTCCAATTCAACCTGTTCATTTTGACTTTGAGGGAAAAATGAATGAAATGATTAGGAAGGTGGCTGAGCTTGACGAATTGGTAAAAAAGAAGGGAGATAATAATGACGGTGCTAGACTTAGATCTAAGATAGCAGGTAGCGATCGTAATGATCAGCCTGATCAGTCGATGGACGAAGCTGATGATCATTATGAGCAGCGTAGGGCACATTCTGAACAAAAAAAAGAGTATAGCGGGATAAAGAAGAGGAAGGAAAAGTTGCAAAGGCGACTGTATGAAAATTTTAGTGATGAGGAGGATTTTGAAGATTCTGAATCTGATGAAACACCGAGGTATGAGCGTTCTCGAGGCCGTTCAGGAGGGGCAGAGCGTGAGCTCCGGCCATCTAAAATGTACAGGGAAGGAAGGAAAAAGAAAGAAAGGCGAGTATATTCACCTCGGAAATACTCGCCTCGAAGGTGTTCGCCTCGGAGGTATGAAGGTGAGTCCAGCTTGTATGCAACTGTGGGAATGAGAAATGAGGACCAGTATGTCCAGGGGGTTGATTGGAGGGACTCACCATTGGTGAAGGAGATCAGATCAGTGCCATTACCGAGGCGTTTTGATATTTCTAAAGTTGAAAAGTTTGATGGGACTCAAGATCCCGATGACCACATCGAACAATTTAAGAACTACATGACTAATTTTGAAGATGATGATAGATTGGTGTGTAGAGCCTTTTCTCAAACGTTTAAGGGAACTGCGCTAAAATGGTTTAATAAGATTCCTAAGGAATCGATTGCAAATTTCAGAAGTTTTTACACTGCTTTTCGCAGACAATTTGTGGGAAGCAAGGAGATGAGAGCCAATGGAGACACGATAATACAGTGTAAGCAGGCTGTAGGAGAGAAGCTGAAGGATTATACCAAGAGGTTTGTGTCAACAAAGGCTGAGCTGGATGATTGTGAGGAAAGTGTAGCTATGGCAGCGTTCAGGCAGGGGCTGTTGCCTGGGGATTTAGCCGATGAGACTACAAGGCGCAGAGCGTTAACATTTGGAGCTCTTATGGCTCAGGTGGAGGACCAGATTAAGGTCGAAGAATCAACAAGGGTTCGAGGAGGTGCTGGTATTGTTCAAAAAGGAAGTGGACAATCTAACGTCTCAAACAACAATCCCTCGCGTCCGAAGAACAACCAAAATGTTTCTAACCGAGGAACTTCAAATTCGTATCAGGGGGGATATAATCAACATAATTCTAACAATCAGCAGCAGTATAGGTCCAGGTCGAATGTGTGGGTGAGGCCGGATTACTATGCAGATTTAACTGAGAGTGTGGCCTCAATATATGAAAAAACAAGAGGAACAATCAATTTTAGAAAGCCACCAGCTATCAACAGGCCGAGAGAGGAGCGCAATAATAAATTTTGTAGGTATCATGAGGACATCGGCCATGATACAAATGATTGCATTGCTCTGAAGAAGGAGATGCAAGTTCTGATCGAAAATGGAAAGCTGTTGGAGTATGTCAGGAAGAATGCCAAGGCAACAGCTCCCAAAGGAGGTAATCCCAATTCTAAGCAGGAAACTGCGTTAATGATTTTAGATGTCGCAGGTGAGGCGGATGGTTTCGATGTAGCCTCGGAATATGTCGAACCAGACCCCAGTCGACTTTTGTTAATGTCGATAGATGAGCCGATGCGTCAGGGACGTGTTTGAGATCTGTGTGCCTTTTTCGAATCATTAACCATATTTGGAGGGGATTCGATGACCAACAACACCAATAATTCGAGGAAGAGGCATATAGTAAATTTAACACGACAAATTGAGGGAGGTGCATCGGCACATCTAGGCAGCAGAAAGGATGTACCCTTTATAATATTCGATGGAGATGATTTGAGGGGCATTACAGGGCCACATGAGGATGCGGTGGTCATTGGAGCAGAGGTTTGTGGTGTGGAAATTCGACGAGTATTAATCGATACAGGAAGCTCTGCCAATGTGCTTTTTAAATCAACATATGATAGGTTGACAGCTCCACCTCGAATAGAAAAGTCTGAGAGGACTATCATTGGGTTTACTGGCGCATCAGCAATTGTGATAGGTGAATTCGAAGGTGAAATTTCTTTGGGGAAAGGGCCTTTCAAGAAGAAAGTGCAGGTACTTTTTGTGGTGGTGGACTGTCCATCAAGTTACAACGCTATTCTTGGGAGATCATGGTTGGCCAAAATGTATGCTGTAGTTTCTACAGTTCATCAGTGTCTGAAGTATGTGGTCGAGGACAGAGTTGGTGTAGTCCGAAGTGACCAAAAGGTGGCAAGAGAATGTTATGCTGCTGCATTTAGGTTACGTGGTAAAGGTTCTGATGATCTCATGGAAAGTTAGCAGTTTGGGGGGTTGTCTTGTGGTGAAACAGACGAGGGAATTGATGATCCAAGGTCAACCCCGAGTTCTGTAGTGGTTAATGAAGAAATTGAAGAATATATTTTCGATAATGGAAGGGCACTTCGAATTGGCACCCTATTATCTTTGTCGATGCGAGAAAAATTGTTGACTTTTTTGTCTGAAAATTTGGATGTATTTGCATGGAGGTCTGAAGACGTAGTAGGGGTCCCAAGTAACATTATATGTCATAGCCTAGCGGTTGATCCGAAGGTCAAACCAATTATCCAAAAAAGAAGAGCCTTCTCATTGGAGAAATCTGAGGCCATAGTTGCCGAAGTGGATCGGTTATACAAGATGGGACATATTAGGGAGGCCAATTATCCGAGGTGGACGGCTAATCCGGTGGTAGTAAAAAAGAAGAATGGAAAATGGCGAATGTGTGTGGACTTCACAGATTTGAATAGAGCCTGTCCAAAAGATCCTTTTCCGGTGCCTCGGATAGATCAGTTAGTGGATTCCACTTCGGGAAATAAAATTCTGACTTTCATGGATGCATTTTCGGGGTATAATCAAATTCAAATGAATCCAGATAATGAAGAAAGCACGACTTTTATTACTGATAGAGGTTTGCATTGCTATAAAGTAATGCCTTTTGGGTTGAAAAATGCTGGATCAACATATCAGAGGCTGATGAATAAGGCGTTTGCTTCACAGATTGGGAGAAATATTGAAGTATACATCGATGACATGCTTGTTAAAAGCAAAGGTGATGATGAACATATTGATGATTTGGAAGAAACGTTTTTGAATCTTAGAGCCATTCAATTGAAGTTGAATCCAGAAAAATGCACATTTGGAGTCCGATCTGGCAAATTTTTGGGGTATATGATTAGTGAAAGAGGAATTGAGGTGGACCCAGAACAGTTGAAGGCTTTGATATCGATGTCTTCACCTCGGAATATCAAAGAAGTGCAAGTGTTAACAGGCAGGTTAGCAGCCCTGAACAGATTCATTTCTCGTTTTTCAGATAAGTGCTTGCCTTTTTTCCAGGTGCTGCGAAGGCCTAATAATTTTGAGTGGACTTCGGATTGTGAAGAAGCCTTTCTGAAGATCAAAAATCTCTTATCCTCTCCTGAAATATTATCGAAGCCTCGAAAGGGTGAACAGTTGTTTTTGTATATAGCAGTATCGGATTATGCGGTAAGTGCAGTTTTGATCAGCGAGGATACTAAAATTTCGAAGCCTGTTTACTATGTCAGCAAAAGTTTGGTTGATGCTGAGAAACGTTATTTGAAGCTCGAAAAATTGGCACTGTGTATAGTAGTGGCAGCAAGAAAGATGCGCCCTTACTTCCAGGCACATACGATTGTAGTTCGAACTTCATATCCATTAAAGAATGTTTTACAAAAACCAGACATTTCAGGAAGGATGACAAAGTGGTCTGTGGAATTGGGAGATTTCGATGTGTTATTTTCTCCTCGGACAGCTATCAAAGCTCAAGCTTTAGCAGATTTTTTGGTGGAGTTTCACTCGAGCAGACCCGAGGAGAAAGATACAGAAAAGGTGAATGAGAATCCGACGTGGACAATTCGAACTGATGGGGGATCCAGTAGTAAAGGGTCAAGTGCAGGAGTGGAATTGGTGGCACCAACGGGGGAATTTATGTTTCAAGCTATAAAATTTGGCTTTCATGCTTCAAATAACGAAGCTGAATATGAGGCTGTGCTAGCAGGATTAAGGTTGGCGAAGATTTGTGGAGCAATGTTTGTACGCTTGGAAACAGATTCACAGTTGGTAGTTAACCACGTTAAAGGGGTATCAGAAGCTAAAAAGGAGCATTTGGTTTTGTACCTACAAGAACTTCGGGGGATGATGGCGCAATTTGAAAATGTCGAAGTGGAGCATATTCGAAGAGGAAACAACACTATGGCTGATTCTTTGGCAACAATGGCTTACTCAGAAGAATACCCATGGATTGTAACACAACCATCGCCTTCGATTATATCAAATTCTGAGCAATGTGAAGTGGTCGATGAGGTTGTAAATAATCCGACGTGCGCTCGAGGAGATTGGAGGTTTAACTTGTTAAACTTTATTTCAAATGGAATATTACCTATGGATAAACACTTGCTCAAGAAAATAAAGTACAAATCCCTTGGCTATGTGGTACTGGATGGGGTGCTGTACAAAAGGTCTGCTTCGAAACCTTTACTACGATGTTTAGGCAAGGATGAATCTCAGAATGTTTTGTCCGAACTGCATGATGGAGATGGGTCAGCTCATTGTGGGTTTAGAGCTTTAACGCGTAGGGTATTGTTGGCAGGATATTATTGGCCTACCATTTTACAAGATGCCAAGTCATTAGTTCGAAGTTGTGACACTTGCCAAAGGTATGCAAATTTAATACACAAACCAGCAGTACCACTAATGACAATTTCAGAGGCGGTTCCTTTTGATAGGTGGGGCATTGATTTGGTGGGACCATTACCTATGGCTTCTGGTGGAAGACAAATGATTATTGTTGCGGTTGATTATTTTTCGAAGTGGGCAGAAGCAGAACCCTTAGCTGGGACAAAAGCTAAGGATGTAATCAAGTTTATTCAAAGCAATATTTGCTACCGTTTTGGAGTACCTCGAAAAATAACAACTGATAATGGTCCTCAATTTAATAACAAGGAAATGGACTCTTTTTGCTCTTCGAAAGGGATACAGCAATGTTTTTCCACTCCTTTTCATCCTCAGGCAAATGGACAAGTGGAAGTAACAAATAGATCTATCTTGGATGGTTTAAAGAAAAATTTGGCTGGAGCAGCAGGGAAGTGGCCAAATTTTCTTCAAGAAGTATTATGGGCATATAGGACAACCCCTAGAGAGGCTACAAAAGAGACTCCTTTTTCTCTAGTATATGGGATGGATGCTGTGTGCCCTGCTGAATCTACACTACCTTCTTA
Source organism: Limnanthes douglasii subsp. nivea (assembly GCA_036936605.1). NCBI lineage: Eukaryota > Viridiplantae > Streptophyta > Magnoliopsida > Brassicales > Limnanthaceae > Limnanthes > Limnanthes douglasii. The sequence goes on from JAUPFV010000003.1 coordinate 92,385,296, forward strand.
CAGACTATTACGATATTCCGATGCAGATAACGATGAGGCCAGAAGAGTGGAACTTGATTTGTTGGAAGAAAAAAGGGTCAAGGCACATTTAAATGTGATCCATTATCAAACGTTAATGAGAAGCAGGTACGATGCCAAAGTTAAGAGAAGGGAATTCAAAATTGGCGATCTAGTATTGCGAAAAGTGTTTCTTCACACCAAGGATAAACACCTCGGAAAATTGGCCCCGAATTGGGAAGGTCCTTACAAAGTTACAATGAGAGTCAAACCAGGTTCCTACAGGTTATCAGATCGAGAAGGGAGGATGCTCAAGCACCCTTGGAACATAGAGCACTTGAAATTGTACTGTGAGTAAAACTGAACTTCGAATTTTTGTAAAACAGACATACTCTTTCCTTATCTGTTGGCCCAGAAAGGTTTTAACGAGGTGTCTGATTGATATTGAATTTTTTAATAAAATTTCTTTTGGCCATTGGTTGTTTGTTATGATGTGTGATTTATTATTTTGGTAATTTGGCAAAGATTGATCATCTTTGGAAGTTGACCAAGAATAATTTTCCGAAGCGAAAGCTTTGAAGAAACAACCAAATTTTTCGAGGTGCCACGTCTTATGAGTGCATCTATTTTTCGAGGTGCCACGTCTTATGAGTGCATCTATTTTTCGAGGTGCCACGTCTTATGAGTGCATCTATTTTTCGAGGTGCCACGTCTTATGAGTGCATCTATTTTTCGAGGTGCCACGTCTTATGAGTGCATCTAATTTTCGAAGTGCCACGACTTATGAGTGCTTCCATGATTAATAATAATCAGCTCAAACAAGTGTACCAGAAAATTTAAGATAAAAAAAGATAAGTAGTTTGTTCGTGGGATAACATACGAAGTTTACAAAAAAGAACTGAAGTACTTAGTCACATACACAAAAAACAAAAGCAAACTACTTGGTCTATCAAGCATCATTTTCTTGTTCTTCATCTTCCGATGACGCCTCTTCGGAGGAGGAGCTTGGTGGAGCTTCGAAAGCTTCTTTTGGGCGTTGTTCTTCTGGAACTCGTTTCCAAAGGTTTGATAAGTCTAGCCTTGGACAAGCAGCATGAACTTCTCGAAGGATCTGAATGGATGTATCAATTTGAGTTTTCTTCATGCCTTCAAGCATCACAGAGCTAACTTTGTTTTTCGCCTCTTTAACTGCAGCTTCCTTTTCCTCTTCGAATCCTGCTCGAAGTGTAGTAATTTCAGTCTGGCTTTTTTCCAATTTCTCTTTAGTCTCTTTGATAAGCTCCGTCGCATCGGAAATAGCAGTAGAATGTTCGGCCTTTAGACTTTTAAGAGCTTCCAGATGAGTAGTTTTAAGAGCTTCGACTTCCTCCTTGTGCTTTTTAAGAAGCTGTTCTTTCTCAGCTTCAAATTTTTGGAGTGCTTCATTTTTAGAAGTCCTTTCAGACTCTGTTTCTTTTCTACTCCTAGCTAGCTCTTGGGCAAGACGCTCCAGTTGGGTTTGAGATTTGCTCACCTCTTCGTATAATTTGGTGACTGCAGAAATTAGATTGGGGAAAGGTTGAAGAATTGAAATTACCTCATCAGATTTCTCTGGCTGATGAATGGGAGCAAAAGGATTCGATGTGGAAGTTGTAGCAGCATCGGTAGAAATTGGAGGAGCAACGTTGGCATGTTGAGAACCAGGAAGTACAAAATCTCCACTTGAGTTGAAGTCATCGAGGTTTAGATAGTCATCTATTTGTTTGTCTCCAAGGATTATACCTCCCTCAGGATTCACCTCGACAAAAGTTTTACCTCGTGCCTCGGAAGCTAGCACATCCTCTAAGAGATCAGCCTCATTCTTTTCATTGGGCTTGTTAGACTTACTATCTTTCTTTTTTGGAGAAGTTTGTTTTTTCTTTGTCTTTTTCAGGATGGGCTGGTCTTCTTCGGATATGGTGGGAAGCGAAGGTGCAGACGTTTTTCTCTTCCTTACACTCTTCGAAGTAGGGGGAGGTTTAGTTTTGCTGGTGGTGTTTTTCTTCTTTCCTTTCTTCTTCAAAGGAAGATGGCTGTCACTCCGATTCCGAAGTGGGAGATAGCACTTTCCATCTGGTGCAAGAATCCTTTGAACTACTAGAAGAGGATCTGGTGGCGTCATCGGATCTTCAGGGAAGTCAGCCCCTAGTGATATTCGCCAAAGATGGCTATTAACAAAGTTAATAGGATCAAATGCTGAATGGAAGCCATTTCCCCAAGCCTTTTCAGCCCACTCTGCCATCTTTTGGAAGATAAGCTTGGCTTCTTTTCGACGACCCTTAAACCGCCTCGGAATTTCTAAAGAGAGAAAAATAGTTATATAAGTAGTTTGAATCAAAAACAACTAAATAAGCAAAGGAAGGTATCACTTACTACTGTCTCTCCAGGTAAGGGTGAGTTTGGAAGGATTGGCATCGGAAATCTCTTTGCCATTTTCCCAGGCACCTGACAGAAAGACGAACCTTTGTTTCCAGAACTTATCGGCTTCGAGGAGGTCGTCGATAATTTTTAAGTCATCTTCAAGAGTTAAGTAATAAAAAGGCAAAACTGGGCCATTTGACACTTTGGTTACTGAGATGAAGTCCTCGATTTCGAGGGGAATACCTCCAAGTCTTGATACCATGATTGCTGAAAATAAAGTGAAGAGCAAGTTCGGAGTAACCTGGGTTGGGCACAGTCTGTGGATTTCGAAGAATTTTACGATCATCGGATCCAGGGGAAACCGAAGTCCCCAGTTAAAGAGCTCAGGGTACACAACCAGCTCATCTTTTTGGCAGTTCAAGGGTGTCTCTCCTTCCACTGGTAGCCGAAGTGTCATATTATCAGTTAACCCCCATAGCTTTCTGAGGTGCTCCTTCTCCGATTCGAGGTAGTAGCTGTAGGGTACATTCTTCAGGGCAAGAATGTACCAAGCAGAAAGAGGCTTGAGATTTTCCTGAACTAATGAGGCAACGTTCTCAGGCAATGTAATGAGACCTCTTTTCCCTCGGGGCTTCTTTGGAGGAGCTACGCCTTCAGCCTCGGATTCCTCCTCGGCATCGGATTCAGTAGCTTCTGAATCATCCTTTTTGTGACCTTCCTCGGAGTGACTTCGAATTTGGGTTTCTTGTTGAGTCACAGGAATTGGCTGACTACACTCTGGTGTAGTATCATCCACTTCTTGTGGGGGAGGAGGAGAGTGTTGAGGAGTGGAAGAGGTTTTTGTTTCTTCACCCATTACTAAGAAAGATGATTTTTTGGAACGTTTAGCTCTAATAGCCTCGAATTGAGGAGGAAGTGTTTTGGTTTGAGGGCTTTTTGCCTCTTCGAATTGAAGGACAGGTGATTTGAGTTGTGATTTGTTATAAGTGGGTGGTTTGTCTAAAGTAACTATTCTAGGTTTCCGATGAGGTCTTAGTATTGAAGGTTTGGTTGGATTTTGGAAAGAAGAGGTCGTTGAGCTACTTTCTGGGTTAGAAGCTAGAGGTGAAGACGAAGTGGCAAGGTTTGGATTAAAGTTGCCATATTTAAAAGTGGTGCAGGAAGAGTGAGGACCGTTATAGATCAACCCAGCAGCTTTGTATTCTTTGGCTCTTCGAGAAATACAAAGATAATCGTAGGCCCCAAATACTTGGTTACTGGAACCAGGACCAGGAAAAATATTTTTCTTTGATCTTACTGGTCTTCTGGGTTTAAATCTATTGTATCTAGGGTATCTTCTCATACAATGGTTTTTGGAATGAGAGGTTGCTTGGTGAGACAAGAAAAGATGAGAAGGTTGAAGATAAACAAAAGAAGATGAACAGGTTGAAGATCTGATGAACAGGTTGAAGATGGTTCAAGAGACGGTTTCACTAAAAAGTGTTTAAGGAGTGAGTAGCTGGGTATTTATAGAATGAAGAGGGACGTCGAGAATGTGAAAGGGTAGAAAAAGCAAGTTGTTTTCATTGGCCAGAATATGAAACGAAAAGGGAAATATGTGATGTCACAGGTCTACTGTCAGGGGTCTAATCAATCCCCTAGGTAGGGATCAGAAATTTCGAAGTGCTATTAAACCATGTTTGAACTGGTAATATTCGAAGAAGAAATAAAGCTATGCTACGAGAAGTCAGATTCGAAGCTGAGTTAAAGTCAAAGAGAAATCATAAACCATTGAGTTTAGTCACAACAAAGTCATAAAGTGATAAAATTGGTTTTGATACGAGGAAGAATCCGAGGAATGAAGAATCCGAGGAATGATAAAATTAAGTTAATTCGAGGAAGGATTTGATGATCTAATAGTTCTTATAAATATCTATATAAGAACTAGGGGGGCTACTGATAAGGAAGGATATTCCTTAGGGACTAATATGTAAATGTTAGGGATTAGAGTAATAATTCTTGTAAATATGGGATAAAATTAGACTTTAGGAGAAATATAGGGGTTAGATTGCAAATATGACAATATGTAACCGTTTCTTTAACTAACTCGCCCTGCCTATTTAAAGAGGCTGAAAAGGTTATTTTGACCTATGAAATATTCAGAAGTACTTTTCACTACTTGATTTTTCCATTGCAAACTCTCTGTTCTGAATTCACTCGTTACTACTTTAATTCACACCAGAAGCTGTGTGACAGATCTGTAAATAAATGCAGGTCTCTGGGGATAGACCAGGTCTTCGGGGAGCCCTACGATTTGAGATGGCTTATATGTAAGTTAAACCTGTTTCTACAGTTTCAAAAATATTGGCCGAGATATATGTTTTGCTTAGTTGAAAATATCACTAACGAAAAACCATTCTTTTGTTGAGTACATTCTGATTTTATCCGATTGGATATTTTGGAGAACCACCACAAATATTTCGATCTGAAATTATTTATCACAAGACATTTGAATTATTTAGTATCTCAGATACATTTTACCACAAGTATCACTTTCACACTATTTTACCTTATAATGAATTTAGCTTTAAAAATTAGAAAGATTACACATTAAAAGCGTTTGGTAATTTTATAAGCTTGTATAAAAATCGAGTACATCAAGACGAATGAAATTCAAATCTCATTTGATAAAATATGGTTTGTACCTAATAATTACAAAATATCACAATCACACCAATGAAAAAATAAAAAAAAATCAAACTGTATCAAGATGAGGGAAACTCATACAAAAAGATAATTACTATCAAATATGTTTTAAGTTATTATCTTCGATGTTACTCTCTAATTTCTATTTTTAAACATAGATTATATAAATAATACATTGAAATCAATTAACACGTATAAATATCTCTGAGTTCGCCAAATTGAACCATAAAAATAAAAAGATAACAATCTATGGAGGATAATTAAAGCATCATCGTGAGGGGAGTAGATAGACATGTTATCGTAGTCCCAATCGACTCTTTCATTCGTACAAAGTATAAATTAGTTGTTTGAAATAAACATACAACAAAATAAAGTTGATAATCCAATTGGCCTTTCTTCAACCAAATAAATAATATAAAGCAGATGAGTAAATCTAGGTAGACCTTGATTAAGCATGATATACATACATGAGACTCGATCATTATTCTTGTTCATGGATGATCGATTCTAGAAGAATATTGAAGAATGGGACGTGGACTCTATTAGATATTAGATATAAGTGTAAAAAAATCATAAATCGACATTTGTATCGGCTTATGTTATTGTTACTCAAATCAAGAATTTTTAACTTAAGAGTATGAAGGACATCATTCGACCAGAAAACCAATTATTCCAAAAGTGTATCTTCTACAATAACAATACAGAAAAATACGATAAGAGGAGTTTTTTCAGTTAGCATGTTGTTCTTTAAATCAAAACTTATACGATTTTTTTTAATTTTTTAGTTTGTACGACTTATGTCACATTTTGAAGTTGATGTACTCTATGCATAATAATTGTTGTACATGAGATGTAGTATTTGCATATGTTAATCGTGCATTACATGTGGTGAACATTAATTAACACAAATCATGAAAAATATATATGTAAAGAATAATACTTTATGATGTGAGTGTATTTATTCTATTGTTATCTTCAATATTTTCAAAAGGTAGCATTATTCCACTCAATTGGTTGAATTCAAATATAAAAATGGTTCATATTTAGTCTATCAAATGCTCGTTTCCTTGATTTTATGCTTACTCTTTACATTTACAGAGATTTTTTTTCTACAGGATGTCATCATTTGAGTTTATAAATTATGTTTAATGGTGTGATAAATCCATGTATAAAATACGAAGAAGACTTTTAAATTGGATATTTTATATTATCCAAATAGATTTGTCAACAAGTAATGATAACAAATAACACCATCTTCAGCAATGATATTAAATGGCTTTGCCAACAACATTAATTTCTAATATGATTTCATCAATGAATATTCTAAAATTAGGATTTCGTCAATGATTTCACATTACAACTTTGTTAATAAAACTTCAAATGGAAGGTATTTAATATAACGAAACTCAATTGTTATAACATATATTATTATATTAGTTAGCATGCATACATTTAAAAAGTTAGCATGCATATATTAGTTAGCATACATATATTACATTGAAATGTAAGAACTGTATACTATTTTTTACATACATTATTTCTCATAAATGATGTATAGGTTTAATACGAGGCTATAAATCCAAGTTTTTCATCAGCCAAAATTAGACTCTGTAATGGGTCTTCAATAATGACAATTGTCAAGCCATTGCTCCAATAAGTTTTCCACTGATAAATATGTCCATATAATAAGATAAAAATATAATGTTTATGTCATTTTCATTAGTTATTGGGGAAGATACGTAGCGATATGTTGTACAATATATTTGATTGAAATGTTATAAGTCAAATGATCTCCATATAAACAAAGTTTGGAAATCACAAAAAGACTATAAGCCAAATAATCTCCATAAAACGACATTTAAAAATTAGAGAACTACTATAAACCAAATGATATTCATCGTTACTTTAAAAAACATTAGAAATGATATAAATGTTATAGGCTAAATGATTTTTATAGTTACTTTAAACAATGTTTAAAAATGACATAAAGGCCATAATTCTAATGATTTCGATATAAACGACGTTTAGAAATTGTATAAATACTATAAGTTAAATGATCTTCGTATAAACATTGTTTAGAAATGAAGATAAGTCTATAAACCAAATTATCTCTAATGTTAATCTAAACGACGTTGAGTTATGACCAAAATGTGTAAAAATCTTCAAAGTGAATATGTTTATAAACCAAGTCCATCTTTAAAAGAATATGATACCACACATTTGATTAATACAAACATGGATATAAGTCAAGCTCGTTTATAAAAGAGTATGAGACCAATCTATGAAGGTTAAAATGACGAATTTCTAAAGGCCTTAAAAATATGGCTTTAAGTCAAGTCCATCTTTACAAGAGTAAGATACCACACACTTTATCAAAACAAACATAGTTATAAGTCAAGCACGTCTATAAAAGAGTAAGATGTCATGCTATGAAGTCTGTAAAGGCATAAAATAAAAATATGGTTATAAGCTAATATACTAACATGATATAAAATCTGAATTATATGATGGGAGAAATAAATAAGAAGACTTGTTTAAAGTATGATAAATTCATTTATTTGACAATATCATTCTCTTGAGAAAGTTATTAATGAAGCTATTTTTTTAAGAATATGAAAGATGAAGGATAAACGACCATCTTCAGACAAAATTTATAAATTTTATCCAGATATTTTCTCCAAACGAGTATCTTCAAATATGTTTTGCAAATCAAGATCTACAAATGAAGATCTTCTAGATATCTATTCTCCAAATGAAAAGCAGTAAATGACATATGCTCTTCAGATGATGATCTTTATATATTCGTCAAACGATGACCTCTATAAATTTTTCAAACGATGATTTCCATATGTTCTCCAAATAACGTTCATAAACACCATCAAATGTGTCCTCTAAGTTATTTAGTTATGTTTTTTAAATGATATTCCTGATGAGGACAAAATAGTCGGATAGTGATGGAGAAATAAAGATATTTGTGTAAGTCATCATATATAGACATTTACTTTGTATTATGAACTAATATACCTAAAAATGAGAGTATATTAATTTTTAATATGTGTAACCTCTTAATTATATATATACACCATAAATAAAGAAAACTTATCCCATTTATAATTAAAATACATTCTTTTTTACTTTATCTCTATAGAAAACTCACTTTTCTCTCTCAACGAATCTAAAATAGCTTTGACATATTATATATATATATATTACCTCATCACCACCTATCATTGTAGAGGCCGTGACAAGAGTCTATTTTGCACTCTTCTACAATATAGAATCTTCATCCATAATATGTACATAACCAGTAGTGAACCTTCTTGTGCCCATGCACCCTATAAAATCAACATCGGAATCCACTGCACTCTTAAATTTATATGATGCTCTATATGTTAACACATAATGCTTGGTATTCTTCAAGTAATATAACATATTTTTCAATGAATTCCAATGAGGAAGTCTCATATCCCTCAAGTATCACCTCGACACTCCAACTATGAAGGATATGTATGGTCTACAGTACATCTAAACATACATGGGACTTTCAACGGTCGAAGCAAAATATGGATGTGTTTCTATGATTTGGATTTATATATTTGTCCTAAGATACTGAACAAGTGAAAACTTATCACCTCTAAGTATGAAAGTATCCATATTGTTTTTTTCCAAGCCATAACAAAGTAGCATGTTTTCAGTGTAGTTATTTTGTAACATATCCAGAATGCTCGAATGGTGATTTCTTTCTATTTCGATCCATATCACAAAATAAAATTTACCAAGTTCTTTCATGTTAAATTTCTCTAACAAAAAAAGTCTTAGCGATATGTAATAAACCTATATCTTTGGCAAAGAATGTCTCTTCAAAATGAAATACTAAATAAATTACTTTACTCTCACTAATTTTGATATACACAATCTTTACAAAGTTCATCTCAAGACTGAATAAGGTGATGGTTTTTATATTTTTTTGGTACCATTGACGATATCTATGTTTGACCATGTAGATGGATTTATTTAGATTATACATCATCGACAGTGAATCTCCATATAAATTTTTTATGGTCGCTTAATGTAAATTGTTTCTTAAATATATCCATTGAGAAACATTGTTATAATATATATATGATGAATCTCTAAATCAAAATGAGCAACTAGAGCCATGATTTTCCTAAACGAGTTCTTTTATGAAAGATCTTACCAAGTTGTACCTCAACCTTGGTCTTAAAGTATTTGACCACGTCAATGACTTCAGATACCCATGAAGCAAATATAGGTAGTTATATCATGAAAATTAGTTTATAGATGAAATGAAGTATCTTTTTTCATTCCATAAAGTTGTATGAAAAAGTCTGTATGAACTAATTCCTAGGACATCTTTAACAAAATAAGGTTTCAAATTTTTTATGTTTAGTTTATTTCCATTTGATATACCCGACACATATCTAAAGGTCGCCGTAATCAAGAGAACCTAAAAGACCATTAACGATAAGCTTTTCAATTCTCTTATTAGAGATATGACCTAAATAGATTGTGTGTTACATTCGTGGTTTGATAATTGAAAATATTGTTCTATCTATATAAATTATAAAAAAGAATCAAGTACACTTTTACCAACCAGTCTATTATCAAATTAAAGATGAAACTCTCTATTATCAAGAGAACAAACATATCCAAAGTTGTCCATTAAAGAAAATGAAATTAAGTTCTTCATAAACAAAATAATAAATAAAACATCATTCGAACATAATAGATTCTCAAATTCAAAACAAAATGGAAATTAAAATAGCCTTTAGAGGGTATATAGTCCCTCCGGTAATAAAAATAGTAACCTCCTCATCACTGAGAGATCTTCTTCGTAGTGTACCCTGTAAAAAAACACAAACATGCATCGAGGTTGATGTATTAACCCATCATATGGATGAAGAGAGATGAATGGCATTAAAAACTTCAAATATAAAAAAACAAACAATGTTTAGAAATACAATACATCACCCTAGACATCCTAGAGTCTAAGTGCTCAATGAAGATGGGTAATTACTTCCCATTGTAAAAGTCATACATTCTCAATATTACATGCTTTATTCATGCTCGTATAGATGGAGCTACAGAACTATACACCCCTAAGCATCTACCACTTCGAACATACATTATAAGGCTAAAATGAGGAAATAGTCCCTCGACTATCTCGTTTTCTTTCATTTAGTCCCTCGACTTTAAAATCACCGGTATAGATCCCTGGATTTGGTAAAATCTACACATTTAGTCCATGGCGCGTGATCTCTTCTCAGTTGTAACCACGTGTCACCAAAGTCAATTTGAAAACGTTGCACAAACGATCCTTCGACTTTAATTGTATATTTACTCTTTCACTTTAATACATTTTCTAAAAAAAGTTCTCTCTTTTTACTTATCATTTTTCTAAATACAAAACATTCTGAATTAACAATACTATGTTTTAAGAAAAAACAATCCTCCTCAACTTTTTCCCAGTTTCATTTCAACTTAAGATATTCGACATTGTTTTGACAGTTGTATTCCTCCTCATTATTATAAATGGATAGGTAAGTTTGTGCATATTCTTTGTTTCTGTATGTTTGATTTCAATTTTCAAAAGCTAAAGTACATGCTAAAATAAAATAAAAAAATACATTTTAAGTAAAAGTCATTGATTGTTTGGCGCGGAACAATAAATTTTGTTAATGAATCAATCCTTCTTGTATGATTTCAAAATTTTATTCTGTTGTTTTTCAGGTGTTTTTAATTTTTCAAAAAATAATGTGGTGAGAAGTAATCAAATATCATTTATAAAAGAAGGAAAAGGTAGCTTGGTTGCCTTTTTATACAAATTTGTTTGAAACCCATTTGTAAATCCTAAACTAAATAGGCTAAAAAATTTAAAGAAATGAAACATGTGTATTTATCTAACTATGGCTTCATGCGTCACAAGTGTTCTTGGTACTTATAAAGGATATCTGTTACTTCTTATTTAGCTTTCTCCAGTGGGCCAGGCTAGAAAAAAGACACATTTTTATAGATCTTAAATCGCTGGATCTTATACCTATTTGATAGATCTCTCACCTAATTTTGGACAAATTTTCCTTTTTCAGAAAAAATAGGTATAAAAGGGTTGATAAATCTCTCACCATTTTTCTTCTTCTCATTCTCTCTCTCTCTCTCTCTCTCTCTCTCTCTCTCTCACTAGAAAGCTCTCAAACACTCAAATCGACCCATTTCAGAAGCTCGTTTTTTTAACAATCTAAAGTCAGGAAAACATAAAGGTAAGTAATACAAACCTCATGCTATAATTGTTTTAGATTTCATTGGGCATAAAGTGCTGAAATTAGGTTTTTAAGTTTTTAGGTTTCGATTTCAAAAGTTCGATTTTTGCATGATTTTAGGTGTTGTTTTGTTAGATTAGTGTGTATTCTTGTTAGTTTTGGTAGGAACTATGCTTATGTGTTTGATTTAGTGTGAAATGAGGCTGTTTTTGTAGGTTTCTAAAATTTGGTTTTCTTTGCTGTTGGTAGCACGATCGTGCGACCAAGACAACATATCATCGCATGAGACGGGGTGTGCATTGTCGTCTCATGTGAGAGACAGCTTAAGCTGTCTCATGCGATAGACAGCTTAAGCTGTCTCATGCGATATACAGCTTAAGTTTTCTCATGCGATATCGCCTATTGAGAATACTTATTTGGTTGCCTCACTAATATATATTTCTTTATATTGTCTTTACAGGATGGGGCGGATCAAGCAGAAAGTAAAAAATCCATTTAAGAAATTGAGGGAACGCGATCGTTTGACACGTGAGGCGGAAGAGGCGGCAGAGGCTAGAGTTTTTCCCGAGCCCGAGCATGTAGAGGCAGGTCCCAGTGAGGGACATGCTCCTGGTACGCGTACGAGACGACGTCTCCGTCGTCATCGAAATGACGATTACATTCTTAGTACTGCTGGTAGCACAGGGGCAGGTTCTTCGCATCAACCTGACTTTTGTTACGATGACGATGCAGATGCACCGGAGGATATGGAGGGGGTGGAGCTGGAGAAGGCATATGAGGCATTACATTCACAGTATGAGGACGATGCACCTCACACACCCGAGGCGGCATCCCACGCACCCGAGGGTGAGGATCACGAGTTTTTGTCGGTGATGCCGCATGTCCCGTCTCTCTTTCTTGATTACACCCAGCACGAGGTGTTCAGCGTCTATCACGGAGATGTAAGTATTTCACTATTTTTATATTGTTTTATCACTTTCTTACGTGTTCGGTACATATATTTATAATTATTATTTTATCACGAATTTACGTGTTTGATAAATATTGCAGGATAGGGTCACGCTGCGATGCTTCGCTATGTACGACAGTCTCCAAAGATGGGACCTGACACAACAGAGCAGAGTACGGGCAAGGGTGATGGAGACTATTTTTTTCCCGCTCGTCGATGCACTCTCCCGCTGGCATACCAACCTCCATTTGGTGGAGGCATTCCTAGAGCGATGGCATGAGGAGACTTCTTCATTCCATTTCTCGTTCGGGGAGATGACAGTGACCTTGGACGATGTCTTCGTAATTACTGGATTAACGGTTGTAGGTAAGTCCTTTGATGCTTTACCTTTTGACTCGGAGGTTGAGAAGATTAGTACTTATGCTGGCATGTTAGGTGTACGACCAGCTGAGTTGACTAAAAATCTTAGGAATACTAGTAGTGTGAACCTTGGGTGGCTGCGCACTACATTTACAGGTGTTAGGTATAGTGATAGTAAGATTACAGATGAGAGGGTAGATCATGCCACCCGTGCCTACATACTGTATTTGTTAGGTACCACCATATGCGCCAACAAAACCGGCAACATCATTCCTTTAGATTACCTCCAGTTCGTGAACCAATACCAGGGTATGCATAGGTTCAACTGGGGTCAGTTGGTTTTAGCACAGCTGTACCACTCCCTTAGTCAGGGATCTCTGCATGGTACGGGAGGCATTTGCGGGTTTATAGGGATGCTCGAGTCGTGGATATTTGCCCACTTTTTTCAGCTCCGAGCTCTGCTGTTTTGCGATTACGACATATCTATGCCCCATATGTGCCGACATGCGCTGCAGAAGATTGGTGTCTCTCATGATGTGCGCAGGCAGATGAGACATGCACTTTCGACGTGCATAGAGGCAGATGTAAGTCATATTCGTTCATTTTAATTCTAAGTACTTTTATTAATATAAATGGCTAAGTTGTTCATTTTTTTATTTACAGGTCATGTTCCTTCTCTTCATACACTTACGGGACCATTATCCGTTCCAGGGGGTGACTTGAGTTGAGTTGACGCTTAAGGCATTTGACGTGGTTGTGCCGTACTACCCAGACCGTGTCTCTCGGCATATGGGGTTCGTACAGCTGATTCCTAAGGATATACGCCCTCCTAAATCGAAAAAACAAGGAAGAAGACGGTCTCCAGATACCCATGGGACGGGCACTTGTGGAGGGATTGGGACAACCATGTGTACACTCCTGATGGCACGTTATACCGTGGTAGTGGAGAGAGTGCTGACCCGATGTACTACATTTGGGTGAAGAGGAGGTTGTGGTACATCGTTAGCAGCTCTGCACCAGCTAGAGGTCCTCAGTTGGAGCCGCACGGTGCTACTGACTTTGCAGGATACGAGCAGATTGCTCGGTTTGCTCAATCGATACCGAATCTGGAGCACGATGATCTTGTAGATACCGCCCTTCATATGTGCCGGATCGCTGAGAGGTATAGACGTCACTGATTATTACTCGCAGCGCACCTTTGTCAGACTTTCCGATGTTAGCACTATATTTTTGTAACCATTTTACTGCTTTTATTTAGTGTATTTGATGACTGCTTTTATTTATTGTATTTTAATTAATTAATTAGCACTAATTTTATATATCACTTAGCCCTAACCCCAACCTCCTATAAATCAAATCAAAATTATATTATCATATTAACAGATTAACATCTAAAAAGATAGAAAAAGAAAGCACTGGTTTTGTTGTTCGATAGTAATCCGAAAAGACTCAAATCTATTTTAAATATCACTTAGCCCTAACCCCAACCACCCACAAATCAAATCAAAATTACATTATCATATCAGCAGATAAACATCTAAAAAGACAGAAAAAGAAAGCACTGGTTTTGTTGTTCGAACATAAGAAACATAACAATGACAGTTTTGTCTTCTTCAAGAAGATGTTTTGCTCTCACTATTTTATCTCTTTATTTTTATTATCACGCTTGATTGTTCCTACTCTCCACAATATTCCTGTTGTGTTATTTAATAATAAGGTAATTTCATCGACAGTTGAATGCTCAAGCGGTGTAGTAAGAGTTAAAGCTTCTACCATTGAAAAACATTATATGGTAAGTTTTGCCTTTATTTTTTATATTATTTCTTTTCATAGTATATCATTTTATTATCCACTCGCATCATACCTTTAGTACGAAATATAGTGTCAACTTAAAATGAAACACACACTCATACTTAAACTGAAACACACACTCATACTGGAAATGAAACACACACTCATACTGGAAATGAAACACACATTCATACTTAAAATGAAACACACACTCATAATAAAACTGAAGCACACACTCATACTTATCTATCAGGCCAATTCTATTTCATCAACTTCCGTTCTTCTTTCGCATCCTTGTAGTCACTGATTTCCTCTAGCCGGATGTCAAAAATGTCTTCGCGGACCTTATCCAGCTGGTCACCTGTTATCGAATCCGTGACTTGACAGTTGAACCGGTTACACGCAATACGACGTTCCAATTCAGTCAGGCCAGAAACTGGATGTCGACGGAATGTTACTATGACTGACCACCTAGCTCTCACTTCATCAACACGCCTAGAAATTCGAGGCGGCTGAACACCATCCCTTCCGTACAGGAAGTACATCTGGCATACCAATGCCTCGCAGTACCTTTTACCCCTCTCTGTAATGTGCATGTTACCAGCTTCAACTGATGCCCTCATCAAATATTGATCTTCCAACTCAGTCCAAGGACACATTTTTCTGCTTGATTTATCAACTAATTTAAACTTTAATGTGAATAAGGCTTCTATTTATAGACAGTTTCGTTGCAGATAACGTAATCGGAATATACGAATGAAAACGTGACACATGTAAAGTAAGAAACCAAAAACTCCCGCTCATTCTCAAAAACCATCAAAACCGGGAATTGTTCTAAACTTACTTCGCTCGAATGATTCGACGATACCCGCATGCTGCTTCTTAATAAGTTATTAACTTTTCCCAAAAAGCTCAAAGTTGCATTGATTCGTCCCAAGATATTTTTTTAGGGACGAGTGAGCACCCTCCGCCCTATATAGTACAAATAATAAATTATGAATTTATTCGGAACTAGATAAAATAACTAAACGAAAAATAGGATAAACGGACTAACCTATTTGTAGTTGTTTGGCCATAATGCTTAATCGTGTTCGTTCGGTACGCAAGGAACTTGTCACCATATTTCGTTATCCACGAGTCCATAACGTACGCAAAACACTACAGTTTAGATGCAAACATCTCCTTCAGTGTATCTAGATTCTTTTGGTAACTTTCAACCGTGTTCGCCCCCGCAACGTAGCCGTAAAAGTCAACAAATTGTTTCGCTACCGCATCATCGTGCAATATCTTCCGGACCGCCCCAAGAATATTCTTACTAATGTGCCAAGTGCATAACAGGTGGTGCGTATCCGGAAAAATATTATCGATCGCTCGCATGAGAGCTAACTCTCGATCGGTAACAATAACGGATGGAAATACGTACACGCTATCCATCATCATACCACGAAGAGTTTCTAAAGCCCATACGTAGTTTCCAATCTTCTCTCCGCTCATAAATACTTACGCAACGGTAAATATAATGGAAGTCGACGTTAAACCGACAATCTCTAATAACGGCATCTTATACCTAGTCGTCTTGTACGTACAATCCATGAATAACACGTTCACGAATGTACGTAATAAGTCTACGCTAGTAGGATGTGCGAAGATAAAGTGAGTGATCACCTTTGAATCATCTTGCAAACGCTCCCACGTCGAGTATCTATTCTTCTTCAACTTTGTCAACAAATATTGCATTTGCGTTTGTCCCCCGTGCTCAACATCCCGATGTTTTTGGCGGAAATTGTAGATTGCATGCATGTTCGAAATGTTCTCGAGATATTGGTACATCAAACCACTATATATCTCCCTAGGGCGCGAACCGAGGTGAGACAAACTACGAACTAGTTCATCTTCATCCCATTTTAGCCTACAAGCGCGGGAATGACCGTCTAGGCGAACGTAGGGTTCATGATTGTGAGTACCGTTTATCACCTCCAAACGCCATTTCATGGCTAGTACGTCGATCGGATGACCTTTTAGCGCAAACAGACAATTAAATTTCTTCGTCGATGTCTTCCTATTTCTCAAAGTTTCCGGTTTCGCCTTTGATACGAATACACCGTATCGCTCGCAAACGTACTCTAACCTAGGAGTCCTTCCCCATTTCCCGCTATCGTAGAGCTTTCTAATTGTGACAAACTTGATATTCTTCGATTCAATGTCCACGAAAGCATCCAATTCGTCTTTAGTAAATAATCTATCTGTGTTGAATATTTTACTGTAGTCGGCATCCATAAATGGAGGCTGGGCAGGTTCCTCCTACAAAATATAAAATTCAAAACTATGAGTTTATATAACACTGTTTTCAAAAGAGACATGTCTTCAGTGCCGTCGCACGAGACATGCCTCTAATGCAGTCGCATGAGACACTTTTTTGTCTTCGTCTCATGCGACGGATACGGTTACCAAGTCGCACGATCGTGCGATGACGAAGCTGTTCGTCGCACGAACTGCATGAGACACGACCGAAAACCGAAATACAGGGTTTCGCTTCTTACCTCCATCCGGCAAGCTTCCTCCTCATCTAGTAAGTCTTCCAGAGACACGCCCATCTCATCATTGTCCATAGATACTCCGATTCAAGATTTTTCGAAGTGGATTTGATGGGTTTGGGTAAAAAAAGCTAACTTTATCGGTTTAATGGGTTTAGAGTAGTAGCTGTTAGTACAAAACTTGTAAATTTAGGGTAATAACGGATATATTTCAGAGTTTCGGCTGATTTGGAGAGTAAATGGCATGAATGTAAAAATCTAGAGGGAGAAAGAGAAGTTTTGGAATTTCAACTTTGAATTTGAAAAAAAGAAAGGAATAGAGTGAGAGATCCATCAAAATGTGTCTTATTTCTAGCCTGGCCCTTCTCCAGTTTTATTAGGTGCAAAAATTTGTTTTTATCAATTTTGGGTTTGACAGTAGGTTATACTAATTATACGGTGCGATGTATGTATACAATTTTTTAAAAAATATTAGATGAATATACATATCTAGAACTGGTTTGGTTTGTTACCAGGATTGAATGTAAAAATTTGATAGCTTCTAAATTATAAACGAAAAAATAATTTATCTTTTTTAAAATTTATAAAAAGAATTTCTTTCCTAGATTTAATATATGTGATTTGGTTATATTATATTTTAACGTTAAACTAGTAGATATTCACAGATTTATTATATAGATAGGACTAGTGATAGTCAACTTCAAGACGAGGCAGGAGCAAATGGCAAACGAGCAGCGTGTCATTTTTATTTAAACAATGATTTAGAAATCATAAATTTTGTATATACTTGGATGTTTGCAGTGTGAGAAGTATCTGCACCAAACAAATTGGTTTTGAGGGTTATAGCATCATTTTCTTTTGAAAAAACATATTATTACATTATTTGATAAACTGGTTTTTACAACAACAAGCCCTTCACAATGGGTTCGAGACTGGAAACACCAATTGTGTTAAGTGGGGTCATTAACCAAACTCTATGCCATTAGAACTTTTTGTTGGGAATTTTGTTTAGAGATTTCCGGATAAACTTTGAATTCTTGTTTTAACAATTTCAGATTGAAATTATTTTGGTGGTTCTCAAAATTTTCAACCGGATAAAATCAGAGCTTTTCTTTTGAACAACGAGAATGAATTTTTGTTATATTATTCTCTGTTACAGAACCCTACTTATTTATTCAACCAAAATACTCCAACGGTAAAACAGTTTTATGTCCAAAAACGGTTAAAATTTTAAATGATAAACTGACTAAAAATTCAAATTCAAATTCGAATTATTTTTTCAAATTCAAATTTCCATAAATTTTCATAATAGCCTTATCATTCAAAATAAGGCTAACCCGAACAAGAATCCATCCATTGGACCCACTAATCATAATATATTCTAACAAGTGTGTACTCCACACTCTCCGACTTGATCGATAATATATTATGACTACATTGGTCGACTAGTTAATCCAATTACACTAAAATATCCAACAATTTTCCCCCATTTTAGTGCAATTCATGATTAACTAAAACAAAATCACAACAAATAACAAATTTATGCATAAATGAAATATCGTGACGATTGAATTTCATATTAGTATATTACATATTCCAAATATTCGAATATCAAGGTATCACTAAGGATTGAACCTTTACTATCCATAATGAATACTCGAAGATAATATACACATAGATTTACATTCTCAAATGTTCATACTTGACACTATCTTTTACTAGCCTTGTGTCCTTATCCTTCTTAAGCATATCAAAGCCAAGTCCTAGCTTCTTGAAGCGGCTAAACGTCATGCTTAAATAGGTGGATCTTTTAGTCTTGCACATGCATATGCAATTTTTCAAAAAAGTTATTAAGAAGATAAACTTCAACCTCCACAACTTGCATGTCTGAACACATACGTTGGGATAATACTACTAATGTGTTCCAATCTCTAGATGTTTAGTTTTCCACATTGAATTTAACACCTAATGTCATATTAGATGAGAATTGGGTATCTTAACATGAGAGATTTCAAATGGACTTTGATCCCATCCCAATAGTCGATTTGTGCACAAGATCTCTACTTAACCCTTTGGTTAAATGATCGGCTAAATTATATTGAGTTCTCACAAACTCTACTGAAACATAATGTGTGATGCGCTCAGGAACCATATTCTGTCTAACACCTAAGTGTCAAAACCTGTCTTTATAAACTTGTCTACCGGCATTTGCCAAGACAGCTTCACTATCACATTTGATATATATAGGTGACATCAGTTTGGGCCACAACGGAATTCATACATAAAATTTCTTAGCCACTCAAGTTCTTTACTAGTTGTTGCTAATGCCACAAACTCGGATTTCATTGTTGAATCAGTAGTTCAACTTTGTTTCTTAGATACCCAAGAGATAACAAGTCCTCCAAGTAGAAATACACATCCACTTGTAAAGGAGTGGACTTCCATATTCAAAATATAACTCGCATCCAAATATACTACTAAGCATTCCAACAACAAATTCAACATCCGACCTAGTGCTAGTCATGACATACATATACCAAGAAGCGTCTTGACTTCCTCCAAATCCTTCATCTCAAAACTAGATGATAAGTATGTCTTAATTTCATCAATTTTATTTGGTCACAGCCAAAAATCAATATGTCATCCACGTATAAACAAATCATATACATATATAGTGCAAAATATATATAACTTTTCTTATCCCTAAATAGAGATAATAAGTTACAGGAGCCGCATCTACCATTACTTTTCTATGCTATAAACACTTTTATTTGTCATTGTATTTATTGCGTCACACACTTGCATAAAAATTCACTTAAATAATGAATTGTAATATAAAGATATTGCATGCAAACACTAGCTTTTAAAATTCAGTTACATTGCATATCGCAACATCCAAAATGTTAAATAAATATTAAAGTAGTTTCTTTTTAAATAACAACTGCATGTGCAGTTTGCATGCTGAACAACAAATTACACAGCAACTACATTGCATGCCGAACAACAAATTACACAACAATTAGATAACATATGCATGTGCAATTTTCATGCCGTACAGTTTACATCAGAGAGCATGCAAATTGATTTCTAAACTTGCTTTGAAACTGCAGTTATGAAGTTATTAAATGCAGTTGTTTGGCGTATAATAATTTGCACTATATATTGGGAAGCTTTATGCATTATGCTACTACATTCATGTATAAATCCAAATTGCATGTGCCACATGAGTTAACAATGATTTCTTTGAAAATTATTTACTACCATATTACTGTATAACTCCATCATTATTCTTATATAAATATATAATAGTCCAAGCAAAACATTGCATTAAGAAATGGAAAATGCATGACTTACATGCAAATGAATTAAAACAGTTTTAATAGCAAACAGATTTAAAACAGTATGCAAACTGAAACTTTATAAGAAACTGTATGAATATATATGATTTTCTGGCCGTGATCAACATAGGTTGACGAGATACATGTATTTCAACCAAAACTTTCTGTGAAAACACTGCGGTTTCATGCAGTTTAAACACAGAAACACTGCATGCAGTTCAGAATTTCATGCAATTTTATATACTATTTATATAATTGAATACATGAATAAAAATGCGGCTTGAATTCTGAATCAGTTTAATTATTATAAAGGACTCCATATATAATTTTACAGATTCTTTTTCTTTCATATAACAGATCAAATTCAAACATTTTCAGTCCTAGATACACACTTCTAACAACCAAAACAATAATTAATCCAATGTGTGTATCATTTACAGAATTTAAAGCAATCTACAGATTATCACCATTTTCATTGTACCAAAAAACCAGACATCCATAAGTAAAATTCAGGGGAGAAAAACTTACAAGAGGATGATACCATAGTTCTATTGATACTTCAATACTTGATTATGGATTCTTTTAAAATTAACAACCGATCTCTTCATTTCAATCTTCATACAAATCATACACAAATCTCTTCACAAAACTAGAATAGATAATTTCAATCTTTTGTTAGGAATTTTGTTTAGAGATTTTTGGATAAACTCTGAAGTCTTGTTTTAATAATTTCATATTGAAATTATTTTGGTGGTTCTCCAAAATTTTCAACCAGATAAAATCTAAGCTTTTCTTTTGAAAAACGAGAATGAATTATTGTTATATTCTTCTCTGTTACAGAACCATACTTATTTATTCAACCAAAATACTCCAACTGTAAAACAATTTTATGTCAAAAACGGTTAAAATTTCAAATGATAAACTGACTAAAAATTCAAATTCAAATTCAAATTCGAATTATATTTTCAAATTCAAATTTCCATGAATTTTCATAATAGCCTTACCATTCAAAATAAGTCTAACCCGAACAAGAATCCATCTATTGCACCCACTAATCATAATATATTCTAACAAGCGTGTACTCCACACTCTCCGACTTGATCGATAATATATTATGACTACATTGGTCGACTAGTTAATCCAATTACACTAAAATGTCCAACACCTTTTTGACACACTTTTGCAACGAGCGGCGTCGCAAAATTTGACCCGAGTATAACTGGGTCACATTGTTGTAATAGTTGTTGCGATTGCGTGACACTAATTTGTCGAAACGGTTAAGTCTATTAATGTCCGTCGTGGCAACAATCGTTGCATAGTTGTTGCCCCATGACTAACTGCTTTGTTGCAAGAGTTGTTGCGATTCAGTGGCACAAATCAACGAAACGGTTATCGTGTTCCATCCGTTGTAGAAGTCGTTGCACGTCTGTTGCACGATAACTAACTGTCGCAGTCACTAATCGTGTTGGAGTTATGTTAGAAAGAATCTAAATTTAATTTCCAATACTTTATGTTGTTGCAGAGTGTTGCTATCATGTCGTAACATTGTTTGCACTTCTGTTATATTCCCGTCTTTAAATATCAGTATGCATTAAAAAAAATAGGGTTGCTATGCAATCGGCTGCATAACTACCCAGCTATATTTTTTATTGAGAAATTAAAATATATTAATTTACTAAATACAATTCATGAATGCATATTATGATTGGAAAATAAAATTTACATTCAAACATAAATTTCCTATATCTTTAACTTGATGTCTTCAACTTGATACATCTCTTCATGTTCTTTAATCTTCTTCATTTGTTCCTTCTTCTGCCTTCCAGTGTCAATTCATGCTTCAGTGGATAGCATGCACACATTTCTCTACAAGAAAATCAGTAAGTAAAAAACAACAAAGGATTGCTTGCAAGCTCACCAGTTCCAACGACTATTTATGCAATTAACTTGAAAAAACCAGTCAAAATGGCTTATCCTTCAATATAGGTAAATTGCATTTCAAAATGTTGACTCACTACCAATATATTGAAGGAGTAGCAACAAAATAAATTTGGAAATTTAACCTATATTGAGAAATAAGCGACCTCGACTAGTCCCAAAACATCAATGGCTCAGACTGTTTTTGTGGCCTTATTCTGCGGTCCAGTGATCTTGTATTCTCGTAGTCTAAAAATGCGTTATAAACCTTTGGATATTTCAAGAATATAAAATCATCAGGGTATAAATCTGATACATGTACAAAAATATGTCAATTACACTGGAAACACATAATCATAGAATGAAAAAGACCCATTATAAGGCAACAACTAACCTGTACAAAGCCACACATTACTCCACGAGATGATTTGTACATCAGTTGCTATATCAGACAACCATAAGCACAAATTCTCACTGAAACTAATGATTTTATATCTTTCAAGACTAAAAATACAATATCATTGGTCTCAACGACAGTTTGTGCACTAATAAGACTTAGGAAAGAAAGTCCAAATGGGTCTCTCCCTCAATATAGGTATATAATATATGGAATGAGTAAACTATATTAAAGCAGTAGCCACCTTGACTTGTCCTAAAACATCTGAGCAAACATTGACACGTTAGTCTACATAATTAACGCAAACTTTGTTTTGACTACATTGGTTATTGTGCCACTGCGCCTGGAAGATTCCATTGAAGCTTCGAAACAAACTTTGTTTTGAACAAATTTTCAGAAGCTTGAGGGGAATCCCCTACTCCCAATGACATCAACCAATGTTTTCACAACAACTATCTCCCTAAATAGCATCATGACCAATGAAAACAATTAACACATGCATAAACCGTAAACATCACTAAAAATTGAATCCAACGCACAAGCATATACCTAAACGGAATTATGACAGCAGCCTACACATAATACATACCAAGAGAGAGGCATAAACATCAAAAATAGCAGTTGACACAACCACTATAAAACATACAGTTCATATCTATCAATAAAGAGGCATAAAAATGACAGCATCATACAATTCATATCTATCAACACAGAGGCATAATATTGACAGCAGCATACAGTTCATATCTATCAACACAGGGTATAAAAATGACAACAGCATACAATTCATATCTATCAACACAGAAGCATAAAAATGACAGCAACATACAATTCATATCTATCAACACAGAGGCATAAAAGTGAACCCAAATCACACAGGCACTATAAGAACTTTTACCACATGAAACGTCTTAAAAATTAGGCATAACATGAAATATTTATCAACCAAAACAGCAGCCTGCACATATTATATATCAAGACAGAGGCATAAACATCAACAATAACAGAATCTAAACCAAAAAAACGATCGATAGACACATAGAGGCATAAATAATAACCTAAACAACTTTTACAGCAGAATAAACAATTGATAGACGTGTGAAGGCATAAACATAAACCTAAATAACATTTAGATCGGAAAATAAACCTAAACAACAATTGACAGACACATAACTTATGGAGCCGATAATAAAAAGAATAAACACATTTACCAATCTAAAACATACATATTCTTACTCGAGCAACATGCTGAGCTTTGTTCATCGAGAACCTACAGATTCTGGTTCGAGCAACAAGTTGAGCTATACTAATTGATAACAAGCGGCAAGAAGAGAATAGATAAGAAGGTTTAGATTTAGGGCTTTACTAAGTGAGGCAACAGTATTTATATTAGATATGGACAAAATTAGGGTTAGGGTATAATAATTAAATATTAGGCCGTGTGAAAAAGGTATAATAATTAAATATTAGGTCGCATGAAAGAGGTGAAAATCTAGTATGTAAGTTTTTATTAATAGCACGTTGCTCAAGGGTCTTTATTCCGTTGCAAAAAGAGAAATTGTGGAAAAAAAAAGTCACGTTACAGTACATAAACACCCACTCCTGCCTAAAATAAATAGAATACATCCAGCAAGTTATAAAGCTGAATTTACTTCTTAAACTCAAAATTAGTAAATTAAACATATCATATTGATACCACCAAATTTAGCAACTCAAAATATATTCAAATTCATCAATATCTATTCAAATTCAGCAATATTTACATATAATATACAATATCAATCAACATTGTTAATTAGTGAGTCGATATCATATTGACCACTGCTTACATCATCAATGCCATCCTCATCACTAACAAACTCATCATTAAACTCTTCTTCAACGATCTCAAAACGTCAGGGATCAATAAGATCATTAGCATCATTTAAGTCCATATCGGGTTGTAGCGGCACCAACGTAGGCATTTCAAATTCTTGGAAGACTCCTTCTTGTGTTGCTTTAGCAACTAATACTTCTTCTCCATCGTCGGAATAACATATGTCATGTCTATTCTATTCCGGGCCCTTCTCTTGCATACAACTACCCATTCTTTATGAGATGCTTCTTTCGATACATAATCTAAATAATAGACTTGTCGAGCTTAAGTAGCCAATATGAATGGATCATGTTGTAACATCCAACTCCTTCGAAGAATTTCTATCAAACCATTTGTAGGGTGAATTCTCATGTTTCTCCTATTGTTACTAAACCAATTGTATTTGAAAAACACAATCTATTCCATTACCCCACCATTGGACACCTCCCAAGTTACTACTATTTGTCCATAGTAGTCTAACATATCAGCACCATATGTCCCCTCAACCATGACATCACTATTGTTTTTCTTATGCCATTTTCCGTTGTTTTGTATCGAAGAGGTAACCGTTGGTGTAATATCCATCGAACTTGCAAATCTCGCAATAGGGACTATTGGCCAATGTTTATATACGATAGTCCAATGTATCCATGTTTGTACCAACCTATGACACTCACAAAAAAGAAGAAACCAACACTAATTTATAACCTATTAATACTGCTACAACAAAAGTGAAATAATTGATGGAAATGCGGGGAGCTAGCTACTGCAAATTACATAAGATCCCAGTCTTATCCTAAATGAAACTACTCCAACCAAAATCGAAATTACTACCGCAACAAAAGTGAATTCATACCAGCAGAAACATCATAACATATACGTATGAATTTGATATTCTATGCACTTTAAAAAATGAAAGCAAGAAAATGGTGATTAAGAGAAGTAACAATTATAGTGAATTATAGTGAATATTACATATTCTTCCAGCCAAGGACCAAAGCTCTCGACAAAGTATTGATCGAGCTCCGTTGCAGTAGAATCGGGATTGAGTTGACGAATTTGTGCATTGTAGGATCTGTAAAATAAACATTAGTATTGCAATTTTTATATCGTGGCTAATCAATAAAAACTCACTCCATAATGGTGGCAATTTTAGGGGTATTCTTAAAGATGACAATTCTTTGAGAATGTATGCTTGTGAGATGGATCCTTCAACATATGCTTTTTGAGTCACCATGAGTTTCAACTTACCAAGATACCTAACGAGGTTTAAACAGAGGTTTGCATCGATTAATTTGTAACCAAAAAACATAAACATTTAATAAAATCGATCAAAAAAAACTTTCGATTCAAAATTATACATCCACCGATATTGACAAGGTCCATCATTAAGCGTTTCATATGACAAATGAATCGGAAGATGGTCCATTACATCAAAGAACGCTGGAGGATATATCTTCTCCAGCCTACATATTATTTGTGCTATATTTTTCTCGAGCACTGATAAATGTTCAACGCAAAGAGTTGATGAACAGAGGTCTCAAAAAAAATGGCACAAATCAACTAATACCTCCCATATTGGATTAGGTAACAAATGACATAAGGGAACGGGTAATAATTTCTATATAAGGATATAACAATCATGGATTTTCAAGCCACCAAAACCCTCTAGATCTGTGCAGCGTGAGAGATTGCTTGTAGAACCGTCCGACAACTTCAAATTTCCTAGCCATGTTCAAACAACCTCTTGTTGGTGTTTGTTAAGTACATAATTAGCCTTCGGTTTAACCTTTCCTAACCTTGGGTCATCGATTAGATTCAAATAGCTCGTCGAGTATAAACATCATGATTGTAAACATCATGTTCTCCAAACAGTTTTTGTATTGTCCTTAGTCTTTGATTTTATATCCATGATAGTAAACATCACGTTCTCCAAACAGGTTTTCTCGGTATGCATCAGGTCTATATTGTGCCTAATCAGATTGTCCTTCCAGTAAAGTAGCTCCCAGAAAATGTTTTTCTTTGTCCAATGATGTTCTATACCATATCCTGGTGACTTGCGCTTGCGATTGGATTCACTGAATTCATTCGGAGGAGTGTCCTGTAGAACAGAATCCAGTGTCTCTACTCCGGTAAGTCGCTCGTTTTCAGCTACATGTGTAACCATTTTGCGTTTCAGAAATGCAACTTTATGCTTCATGTCGGTGTGGTCCTTACGTAAAAACTTATGATGACAATCAAACCAACATACCTCCTTACCTCTCGCAAGGTAATGTGTATTTGTTTCAATCATACAATACGGGCATACAAATTTATTGTGCGTACTCCAGCCAGATAGCATGCCACAAGCGGGGAAATCATTGGTCGTCCATATTAGCGCTACTCGCATCGTAAAATTGACCCGTTTTTCAGCATCGTATGTCACATCACCATCACCCCATAGGTGCTTAAGCTCGTCGACTAAGGGCCGCATGAACACATCAAGATCTCTTCCTGGACTATGAAGACCAGGTATTATAAGTGTTATAAAAATATAAGGATCCTTCATGCATAAACCAGGTGGCAGATTGTAAACGCACACCATTACCGGCCAGCAAGAATAATTCTTTGCAGACTTATCAAATGGATTAAATCCATCAGTACACAAGCCAACTCTCACATTACATTGTTCTGATGCAAACTTCGGATGACATGATTCCACGCCCCACCATGGCCTGGGTTGTCATGAATTCGTCAACAAATGGATTATGATAGTGCCATGTCATATTCTTAGCAGTCTTTCCCGACATATAAAACCTTTGTAGTCTAGGTTCTATGGGAAAGTAACTTAGTACCTTTTGCGCTACACCTTTCCTTGTATTAGATTTTACTTCGTAACATGACTTACCGCAGTGTAAACAACACTCGAGGCTGACCGCATCTCCATAAAACAACATGCAATTGTCAACACATGCGTCTATTTTTCGGTGAGGCAGACGGAGAGGCATCAACAACTTCTTTGCTTGCCAATATGTAGAAGGAATTTTGTTATCTTTGTCTGGTGTTAGTCGTCTCATAATAGATACACAGCGCTCGTGGTTCCGCTTGGAAATCCTTGACTCGGATTTCAAGTTGATAAGTTCGGAAACCTGCGCTAACTAAGACATTGTAGTGCAACCTTCGTAAAGTGGTTAATCACCATCACGCAACAGCTTGTCGTACGCTGCAACAGCCCCATTTGGAGCTTCACCCTTAACGATGAGATCCCTGAATCCCAAACCATCACCTAATATCTTGTGATATTCTTCCCCAACAAATTGATTAGCATGAATGCCCTGAGAATTATCCCCACTCCCTAAACTCTCTCCATGATATATCGAACAGTAGTAGTCTTCCACAAATCCACGTCTCACTATATGCTGGTGCACTATATCAGTTGTATTTTGGTAAATATTGCTGCATTTCAAACATGGACACAATATCAAATTACTCTCTCCTATGAACTTGTGTGCATCTGAGCTCGTAAAATGAAGTCATCGACACCATCAAAGAATTCATCTGCAATAAAAGTCCTAGTAACATCTAAACAATGATACATCCAGTCACAAGAAGTTGGAATATGAGTAAGCATATGGCAAGGACTTGTGATTCGAAAAAAAATGAAAAACACTAAGCTAGGATAGTCGTACTAGAGTCGAATAGAGACAAAATAAATAGATTAACCTAACATAATGTATTTAGGTAACTGGAGTTACTTTAGGAATCTTAGAAGTACTTTAGGAATTTTAGAATTAGAGCAGTAATGCGAGCTCATAGCCGTTATAGCAGCAACCAACAATCAAAATCGAAAAACCAAAGATTGGGAAGTACAGTGACTCACTTACTGGTTGAAGTTGTCGATATGGTTACGTAAAGCTGAGGTGAAGATAATGGACTGTATTTTTGCTATGTGAAGAGGATGAATTGAATATTTGCGATAGTTTCAGCTTTAGAGTCAACTGGGTTATGCGCAGAGGTCTGTAGGTTTGGTGTTTGACTTTCGGCTAGTTAATAGCCTTTACGTTAGAATTATTATTACCACTTGTTTTTTTTATTTACATTATCTACTTTACCACTCAATTTACATTATCTACTAAATTTAACTTGTAATTAAGTCTATGGAACCAAAATGTAGTGTTATTATTAACTAATAATTATAACTATGCAACTTGTACTATGCAATTTGTACATAAAAATCCAATGATACCTAGATTCGATTTTGTAAACCGATTATGCAAGCCAAATTAATTAAAATTGTGGAATCACTAAATAATATTAACACCAAGTTTTATTTGGAGAAATTTAGTTATGGTAGATCATAAGTTATTATATTAATTTAAATAATTTATATACAACAAAAAAACAATAATATTTTGATAAAACATTACATATTTACATTAAGTTATGTTCAAACCTAAAATAGGTTTTCAAAGTACACAACACAATAACCAAAATTGGTGTACAACATACACCCAAACCCTAGTACTTCATACAAAACAACAGTTGAAAATGTATGATTACCACATACAAGATGGAGAAGAACCTCTAGTACCATCACCACTACGATCTCTGCTGCCATCACCAACACTTGTATTATTATCATTCCCATCACCAAACCAATTCACGTCACCCGACATAATCTTCTCCGCAACATCACATTTAGAATGTACAGCGAGAATCTTGATAGCCTTCTCAAGCATCACCATCCTCTCCGACATCTTCTCATTCTTCTCCACCACTTTGTTGGCTTCCTCACTACCCAAAAATGAAGATATTGATCCTTGTGAGCTACTCCCCCAACAATGTTCTAAGAATGCTTCGCTAGTCCTGTTCCAATTAAACGCCATTTCCTCTTTCTCGATTTCACAGTTGGAAGAGACAAGAACAGGTCGGGATCATCAACAGAATATTGGTTAGCGTCGTCACCATGGTTTGACCTGACCGCCTCTTTCCACTCTTCCTATAACTGCCGGAACATAATTAAAGATCTTTATTAGTTACACATTAAACAGTTAAAACATATTACTATATGAAGTACATTGACAAGTTCAAAAGAGCAGTTAAACTAAGACAATCACATTGTACAAACCAGGAAATAACCACAGGCAAATATATAAGACCAACGCTCACAACACAAAAGTTGAAACATTAACCATACTATAAAACATATATATAAATTACCGTTCGACAATGGCAATGAAACAAAAAACATTTAGTAATCCTACTATACAACATATGTAGACAATGTCATCCAAAATGCCAAGCACACAAACAATCAGAAATTCCTACTATGGGACTATATGGACAATATCTTTTGAAACCCAAAAGAACTTGCATACAATTACTAATCCATGATATGAAACATGTATACAAATGATCAACTAAACCAAAAACAGAAGATACTACATGCATATACATATAATCTTTTAGGAAACAGATTTAACCAAAAAAAATACCATGATTTTAAAAGACGAGGGGTTCACAAATTCTGACGTAGCATTGCCATGGCCATCCTTCTTGCCATATATAAACCTCAGGCGTTTGGCCACCGTCAACATTTCTCCGGTTTCCTAAAACTGCATCAGAGGGTAAAAATGAATGTATTAAAAACCAAAAGTCAACTTAAATTCAAAGTAATTAAAAACAATTACATGCTGACTAACTATCAAGAATGGCTCCTCGACCCACCAGCATGAGTCCCCGCCCCACCATGATGAGCATTGTGGTTTCTCGAATTTGTTTCCGAAAACTTTATCTGCTTAGGACTACACCAGAAATCAACCCAAGCCTTCCATATTCTTGGCCTATTCGTTAAGAAGGGTGGCCGAACATTGATCCGCTTAACTGATGGACGCTGCAGGTTGACTCTCCTCAAGGCACTTCTTTTCATTTTAGCCACAAAATTCTTGTAACAACTATTTAGTTGTTCCAAGAGCAACCTATGGACAACATTATGATTGTTGCCTTGTACATTGTAGCATTTCTACAAACAAAACAAAAACAAATCAATTATTCAATTCCACAAATAATACATAGACAAATAATAGTAATAATAATACGGTTAGTACCTTGAATTCCTTCCACTTTTTAGTCATAAAACCAGCTGGTGTCTTCTCAAAAGTCTCCCAGAAGCGTGTAGTCTGAAGCCTTATTTCAGGCACAAACCAACGAGGAATATCATCTGGTCTCAGTCTAATACGAAACAAAAAATGAATTTACTAAAAAATTAATAATACTTAAATAAAAATAAATGTAGTTGTAAGTTACTAAGAAACTTACATGTTATCGTAGATCGTGACGTATTTACGGTCCAGAATGAGCTTTGGTTTGGGTAGAGCATACCCATGATATTTGCAATGCTTCACCACTCCCTCTTGATCAACACCAATGTCTTGTTCGCTAGCTTCCTCTTGAACATCACCAGCATCCTCTTCTTCCACTTCCATTTGCTCATCTGCCCCCTCATCAGTATCTTCCCTCTCCTCTTCCCCTTCATCATCATCTTCCACCTCATCTTCTTTCTCATCAGTATCTTCATGCTCCTCTTCTGAACTCTGTTCAGAGTCGTAGTCCTCAACTATACTTTGAGAAGGAGGCTGGTGAGATATGCTTGGCTCATACGGGCTGGTAATCAGCAGAGAGTCACCAAAGTCTATCTCTAGTGAAGTGCTAAGACAGGTCACAAATGCAGAAACATCCGCAGTTGGACTGACAGTCGGAGTGAGAGTTGAAATGGGAGTGAGAGTGGGAGTGCGAGTTGGAGTGGGAGTAGGGATGGGAATTTGTTGTAGGTAGGTATTACGTCTTGTTTGGAGACAACCAATAGCTATCCTCCCTGACAAAGGCTTTCTAGCTGGGGGTTTAGAGGATTTTCCATCATGGAGTTTGAGGGAACGATTGCGAATTTGAGGCACCGGAACCAACGGTAACTTCTTACCAGCCATACCTTCTAAAAACAATTGAAATCATTAAATAAAGCAAACATAATAACAAAAACAAGCATGAAGGATTGACCACCATATGAACTCATTCTCATAAAAATAGCATTTTTTATACTTAAACTGTTGTAGTTAAATTATCAGACATGTACAAACAGCCTACATTAGCCTAAACACAACTACAAACAGAACATCAAACCATATATATGATATACAACATGATATTCATACATACTAAATCACTGACTCACAACATCAACACAATACATGAGTGTTAACACAAAGTTACTTAATAAAAAACACAATAAGAACAGCATACTCAACAATTATCACTGGCATAATACATACTCACTAAATCACTAACTCACGACATTAACACAAGACATGAGTACACAAACTTACTGAATCACAAACAAAATATTAACACATGCTCTCTAAATCACTAACACAATACATACTCACTGAACCAATGAATCACAACATAAACACAATATAATATACATGTCACATTAGAACATAAATGAAGCAAAATACTTAAACTAACAGGTTAAAACAGTTAATACTTGTTAATGATAGATCTTCTGTTTCCTTACAACCTTGTTGCAGCCCACATTCCTATAACAGACAAACATAATGTTAACAAGCAACAACAAGAATATATTAAACACAATAAATAAGTGTAAACTGAAAGAAAACCTAATACACTCACCATTACCGTATATATGAAGCTTAGCACTAAAAATCATACAAAAAATATAACCTCTAATCAAGAGAATGTACACTTCCTTTAGATCAGACTTCTGCTTCCGCGAAGAGACAATAAACAATAATCTAATCAATAAACTGTAGTAAATAAAATTAAAAGAACACAATGGAAAATACAGGTCTTCTGTTAGACAGTCCTTACATGTTGTCAATAGTCTTTCTAATCAACACATTGATGAAACTTACCTTCCTGCAACAGACAAGTTAAGTGTTAATAACATACGACACCAATCTATTAACAAACAATAATCCACTGTAAACTAGAAGACAACATGCATATCGAATCGAACAGAACAAAATCAAATATAAAGAAAATAAAAACTTATGCTAAGATTGTACATTGGTTTAGAGAGAAGATAATAAAAACCTAACAAAAGGATTGGGAAGAAATCGAACTTGATTAACAATATAGAGCAAGAAATCAAACCTTTGAGTGACTGTTAGAACAACCACCAAGCGATGAGAGAGGCCAGAAAAGGGATTAGGGCAACCACCGAGCGATGAGAGAGGCCAAAGAAGAGACTGAGGTTTTTAAAAGAAGGAGAAATGATTTCGTAGGGTTTCGATGATGAGAAAGGGCAGAGTTAATTATCGTTCGCTGGGAAAGTGAGGATAGGAGAGAGAAGGCAGAGGCAAATCGAAAGATGGGAAAGAGAGAGAGAGAGAGAGAGAGAGAGAGAGAGAGAGAGAGAGAGAGAGAGAGAGAGAGAGAGAGAGAGAGAGAGAGAGAGAGAGAGAGAGAGAGAGAGAGAGAGAGAGAGAGAGAGAGAGCGAGAGAGAGACGAGAGAGAGAGAGAGAGAGAGAGAGCGAGAGAGAGAGAGGAGAGAGAGCGAGAGAGAGAGAGGAGAGAGAGAGAGA